>PVJO010013891.1:0-50270 GCA_004026905.1 Hystrix cristata
CAATCACACAGGAAATAACAACAAGAATCAACAAATGGGACTACATTAGACTAAAGAGTTTCTGTACAGCAAAAGAGTCCATTAGGAGGGTGAAGAGAAAACCCACAGAATGGGAAAAAAAAATCTTTGCTAGCTACTCCTCAGACAGAAGACTAATATCTAGAATATAAAAGAACTCAAAAAAATTAAACTACCTAAAATCAATGACCCACTCAAGAAATGGGCCAGAGAAATGAACAGATACTTCACAGTGGAAGAAATACAAATGGCCAATAAACATATGAAAAAATGTTCAACATCTATGGCTATTAGAGAAATGCAAAGTAAAACAACTCTGAGATTCCACCTTACCCAAGAAAGAACAGCAATCATTAGGAAGTCAAACAATAACAAATGCTGGCAGGGCTGTGGTGAAAAGGGAACCCTCCTACACTGTTGGTGGGAATGCAAACTAGTACAACCATTATGGAAATCGGTGTGGAGATTTCTCAAGAGTCTGAAAGTAGAAATCCCATATGACCCAGCCATTCCCCTACTAGGTAGCTTTCCTGAAGAGCTAGAGACATCATCCTACAGAGATACTTGCACAAGAATGATTATAGCAGCACAATTTGTAATAGCTAAATTCTGGAAGCAGCCTGTATACCCATCAATGGATAGCTGGATAAACAAAATGTGGTATCTATACATAATGGAATACTATTCAGCTATAAAGAATGACAAACTAGAGTCATTTATAGGAAAATGGATGGACCTGGAAAATATAATGTTGAGTGAAATAAACCAGTCTCTCAAGCTGGAATACTGCATGGTATCCCTCATTTAGTGAGGTAAAATACAAACAAAAGAAAAGAGTAAACAATGGATACAAAAAGACAAAGTGTTAGATAGAAGCTAATAGACAAAGGGTTCAAGGGAACAAGAAGAGTGCAAAGGGGGAGGGGAATGGGAATCCAGAGGAACAATGATATCTTAAAATAAGAACCTAATAACCCAAATTTAAATCAGTGACACGTACACTGGGCACTATAGTAATGTTATACAGTTGTGATTTACTGCTGTATGTAGGTGGTTGTTTACATTGCTGAGTGTCATAAGCAAAAGGTACAGTTAATTGTGGTCTGTAAGCTTGTGAAATTGCCTATAAGTTTGTGTAATTTTGGATAAATTTTAATAAAAATGTAAAAAAATTGCTGTCAGTATTCTAAGTCCTTCGCATTACTATATAAATTTTGAAATCAATTGTCAATATCTAAGTAGAAACTCTACTTGGCTTTTAAATTGGCATTTTGGTGAATCCATAGATCAAGTTGGTGAGAATTGAAATCTTACTAATATTAAGTCATTTGGTCCATAAAATGACTTATCTGCTCATATACTTAGGTCTCTACAATTTCATTCAGCATAAATCTTTAGTTTTCAATGTACATGTACAGATTTCATCAACTCTATCCTTAAGTACTTTTCCATTGTTGGGACTAGTATTGAAAAATATTCAATCAATCGTTCTTTGTTAATTTAGAGAAATGCAATTGATTTGTTATATATATTGCCTGAAAGATCTCTGTTACTGACTGAATTGTGTCCTTCCCACCACCTGAATACATATATCGGAGCCTTGGTCCCCAACTGTAATGGTATTTAGAGATGGGGCTTTAGGAGCCAAGCAGGTTTAGATAAGGTCAGGGAGTGTGGCCCTCACAGTGGAATGAAGTCCTGTAAAGACAAATACCAGAGAGGTGGCCCTCACTGTGTACATGGGGGACAGACCAACTGACACACAGCCAGGAGGCAGCCATTTGCAAGCCAGAGAGAGGACCTTTACCAGGACCTGACCATGTTGGCCTCCTGACCTTGGAATTCCAGGGCCCACGGCTGTGAGAAAACCTCTGTTTCTTAAGCCACCCAGGCTATGGCATTTTATTATGGTAGCCTGAGTTCACACTTGCTAAATTCACAAAAATCCAGTCACTTCGAAGATTCCTTAGGACTTTTAGATATGTGATCATGTTTTCTGTGACTGATAAACAGTTTCTTCCTCTCTAATCTGTACCTCTTTTTACAGTTTTAAATTTTCATTTCATTTGTAAGTGTCACTGGCCATTTAGTTTCACACACTCACTGTTGACCAAACCAATAGATGCCATTAATTTTGGTGAAAGAGGAAAAGGTTTCATTCAAAGCAATCTCTGAGGAGATAGAGGGGTCCCTTTGTCTCGCATCACCATTTCACCGTGTCTAGGAGTGCAAAGGCCTTTTATAGTAAGGAACAGAGAGGAGAGGGAATACAGTGAGACAGTAGGCACCTCCAGGCTTGCTTTCTTGCTCCCAGCATCTTTTGCCTTCTCCCTTTCCTGTGGAAAGGAAACTGGGCCCTGCCCTCCTGGGCCAGCATCTACATATTCTGTCCCTTCCTCTGGGCTGAGGCGAGGAGCGTGGTAGCTTGTGCTCCAGGCCTAAGGAAGTTTGGGGAAGCCGCTTGTCTCTAAAAGTAATCTAACTTCTGTAAGTTAGTTACGTAGGACCTCTAATGCCACGTTGTATAGATGTGATGAGAACAGGTATTATTACCTGCTAGAGAACGCAGACGGACGCATCCAAACATTCAGAATTTCACCAGTAATGATTATTTTACCTGTGTGCGTTACACATTCAGGTTCTTTTTTCTTTCCTTCTTTTTCTTTTAGGTTGAGGTTCTCTCCTATTCCCACTATGCTAAGAGATTTTTTTTTAAGTTTAAATTGATGTTGGATTTTGTCGAATTTTTTTTTCAGCACCTAGAGTTGATCATATGGTTTTTTTTTAAATTCTGTCCATACAGCATACTGAATTTACTGTTTTTAAAATATTAAACCATCTTGGGGCCGGGGATTTAGCTCAGTGGTTAGAGTGCTTGCCTTGCAAGTGCAAGGCCCTGAGTTCCATTCCTGGCACCCCCCAAAAAAATAAATAAAATAAAATATTAAACCATCTTTACATTTCTGTGAACAAACTACTCAGTCACGATGTCCTTTCTTTTTTACATGTATTGTTGGATTCAACTAGATTAGATGCTATTATGAACTTTTGCATGTATGCTAATGAGAGAGATTGCCTGTAATTTACTCTTAAGCAATATCTTCCTTTTGGTATTGGGCAATATTGGCCTCAGATTGTGTAGTGACATATTCCCTTCTCTCTTCTAGGAGAGCTTGTGATTATTTCTTCTGTGTTCTAAATATTTGGCAGAATTTATCAATAAACTCCTGTGTGTCTGGAGTTCTCCTTGAGGGGGGTTTTAAAGCAAGATGGCACCCATTGGCAACTAGAAAAAGGGCCTTACCAGAACTCCAATCATGCTGGCGCAAATTCAGTAGATAATAAATACTGGGTCAAGATTACTTTTGGATGACATTTTAGACTTGCGTCTCTCAAATAATTAATCATTTGATCTACATTTTTTAATTCATCAGCATAAAATTGTTTAAAATATTCCTATATCATCTTTTGCATTTGGATAAGAAGGTGAGTGTATGAGCCCTTTCTCAATGGTGATATTGGAAATTGATTTTCTCTCTTGTGTTCTTGATCATTGTGGCTAGAAATTGATTTGATTTGATTGATTAACTTTTGGTTTCATTATTTCATCTACTTTTTTTTGTTTGTTTGTTTATTGACACAGGGTTTCACTGCGTAGTCCAGGCTGGTCTTGAACTCACTTTGTAGCCCAGACTGGCCTGAAACTCACGGTGATCCTCCTGCTTCAGCCTCCTGAGTGCTGGGATTACCTGCGTGCGCTACCACACCCGGCAAATGGATGCCCGGGTATCGAACTTGGGGCCTTGTGCTTGCTAGGCAAGTGCTCTACCACTGAGCTAAGTCCCTGACCCCCTTTCTGTGTTTTTATGTTAATGTCTGCTTTTAATTTTTTTCCTTTGCTTACACTGGGCACACCTCAAAGCAGAAAAACCCTTGTGCACAATCTGATATAAACAATTCCCAGTTAGTTTCCTTCTACCTGAATGCATCCCAGTGCATCTTTTCCCTCAGGGAGCCTTTCTGTACCTTCCTCTCAGGAGCGCTGCTCCATGCCAACAGATGCACCCAACGGCTGTAATCAGTAGGCTTCAGGGTTGGCTGGAGGTGTGAGGAGGCATCAGCCCATCCTGTAGTTACTGGCTCCCTACAGCAGCTGGCTAGTCCCAGGTTGGCCCTCTGGAACATCCAGAGCATGCCAGGAGGGAAAACAGCTTCTTCCAGCCTCTTTCTGCTCATGATGCTTGGCTCTTTTCTGCTCTCTGCTGCCATTTCCTGTCACCTCTGATTCCAGAGTCTTCCTTCCTAGAGGCTTCTCACAGATTTTGCTCTTCTGAGTTTTGTTAACGCCTTCCTGGTATCTCAGAGGCTCAGTCCCAGGCTGAGAAAGCCCCATGTTGCCCTTTTTATAAATCTTCCTTTGGAGACGTTCTTTTTTGTATCTCTGATTCTGTTCACGCATTACATGGCGATTAGAGAACTCAAATTTCTGATGCATCTTTTGAATCGGCGTGAGTCTGTTCAATATTGTGGAATCTTGGTTATGTTAATTGGGCAAGAAAGGAGAGTGACTGATTTCAGATCAGAAGAAACTCCAGTAGGTATCTGAGAAATATTCCATAACTTGTTAAATGAATAATTTTAAAAAAATTTGTACATTGTCTCACAGTCTAATTTGAGAAAATGACAAACTGTCAAGATTTTATTAAACTCTTTAGGATGGGCATTGTCAAAATCATAGAACTTTTCTGTCTTTTTATTTTAAGATCATAATGAAGTTGTATTGATCACTTTCCTTTTGTTGGGGCAAAACGCTTGATATGCGGAACTGAAGGAAGGGGAAGTTTGGTTTGACTCATGGTTTCAGTCTATGGTTACCTGGTTCCAAGGCAGAAATGGCATAACAGAGGGAAGGTGCTCAACCTGTGCCGACCAGGAATCAGAGAGACCCTTCCGGCTCACACCCCTGTGGTACGCCACCTGGGCCCCACCTTCTAACAGCACATCTAGCCATGAATTTATCAACGGATAATCCACTGATCAGTACAGTGCCCCCATCATCCAGCCACTTTCCAAAGCCCCACTCTGAACACGTGAGACTTTTGGGGGACATTTTAGGTCTAACTCTTTTTTCGGGGGTGCTGGGGATGGGACTCAGGGCCTGTGCTTGCTCAGGCGTTGTATCACTGAGCTAAATCCCCAACCTTTGGATCTCACTCTTAGCAGGAGTATTCTAGAGTTAAAATAAGACCCTGGGGAAAAGAATTAATAAAATCCTTCATTGCAGCATGCAAATAAGCTGTCTGGAGTAGTGGCAGGGGTGCCAAGTGGTGATAATTTGGCTGATTTTGTTTCTTTTCTTGAGGGGAGGATTCAATCACCTGGGAGCATTGTGTGAAGGAAAACATTGTGACCACAAATTATGCTTTATGATAAACAATGAAAAGCCTATTCAAGTCTGCTTAGTTGCAACCCCAGCTTACCTGTGCTATGGAACTTCAAAATGTAATTACTGTTGGAGATGTAGCTCAAGTGGTAGAGTGCTTACCTAGCAAGTGTAAAGCCCTGAGTTCTAATCCCCAGCACCCCCCAAAAAAACCAAAAATAGAAAACAACAACAACAAAATGTAATTACTGGACCAAGTAAAGACAGTAAATTTTAAAAAGCCATACAACCAAAACAAGCACGTTTCCTAGTGTTTCTTTGGCGATATGTAATCCACACTGCTTCCACACAATACAAAATCCTTTGGAGTTTCTAAAGCTTTAATGATATTATAAAATTTAATATGTCCAGTGAATAACTATTTTTCTTTCATGAGTAATAACAATTGTCCTGTGCCAGTATAACATGACCACATCTCTCCAGTGGACTGATGACCTCTGTACATCTCTTACACTTTTGTGATTTGTGATTCTATCTTTTATCTTATGATATTTTTAAGTGAAATCACTGTATATGTCATATCTATGCTGTTTAAGTGTATCCATGATACTGGACAAAATGTGAATTGTCCGCTGTGTTGTCTGGGGTAGCCTAATTAACAATTTGTGTTTCGAATTTCTCACCTGTAAAATGAGACTCATGATGGAGGGAGTTTTCAGAAGGTTTGAAAAAGATTACAAGGGTGAGAGATGCAGCTCAGTGGCAGAGTGCTTGCCTAACACGCATAAGGCCCTGGGTTCGAGCCCCAATACCAACACACACAAAAGAGATTATCAGTGTGAAAGTAGGTTTGAACCTGTTCAGACACGTGTGGTTTTAATTATCTATAATGAGACAATTACAGTAAGCAAAAAAACATGTTTCTATCGTTTACGGAACACTCTGGCGTTTAGAACTTCTCTGCTGGGACTCAGTGGAATTGTTCCCAAAGCAGATGGGGCCTCACTTTACCCCACTCGTGGAACAGGTTGTAGGTTCACTGATTTCTATTACAGAAAGAAGTATTTTGAAGAAGCATCAGTGAGAGGCGTGAGGAAGTTCTGGCCGAAGGAAGTACAAATTCAGGAGAGGAGCACTTACGGAGTGAGACGCACGACGTTCTGGAGCTGGATATATTTGTGTGGTCAAGAAGTTGACGGATGCGTGTTCCCACCGTCGATCGGGTCACGCAGGGCTGTGTGAGTGAGAATCCAAACCCGTTTCTCTGCTGTAGAGCTCTGCTGCTCACGTCGCTTCCTGAAGCATGGAGGACTGTGGGAGGACGAGCAATTCACAGGTGAGAAGCGTGAGCCTGGGGCCTAATTTACAGGCTGATTGTGTCTTTAAGACCCTTAGGAATTTTTTGGAGTGAGTTTCCTGGAAGGGAAGAGGCATTGTAACCTTAAGTAATTTTTATGTCCTGAAGCCGCAGTTTTTCTTAAAAGTACAATTTTAAGATTATGAGTTTCCAAGTCTCCTTTCTACCTATATTTATTTTTTCTATCCTGCCTGAGAATTTTTGTATCAAAATTCACTATGGTAAAAGTCCCTCTTTCTTTTTTTTTTTTTTTTGGGGGGGGTGCCGGGGATCGAACTCAGGCCCTTGTGCTTGCAAGGCAAGCACTCTAATCACTGAGCTAAATCCCCAGCCCCTCCCTCTTTCTTTCTACATTTAATTTTCCTAGTTAGCTTCTCTCTCTCTCTCTCTCTTTTTTTTTTTCTCAAGTATATATCCACCCACAAAGGGTCTGCGGGAAAAGAAATTTGGGCACTATACCACATACTCGGGACCAATATATGGCGTGCCGTGCTCCAGTAAATGCAGATCTTTGAAAACATCTTTCTTAATAAGTGACCATGCCAGTGATTTATTTTTATGAAATGTATGACTTATTTGACCTGTTCTATCATCAAGATTATAGGCACTAGATCCACCGACAATTTTGCAAACTCTTTTCACCGCTCCTTGGGATGCCCATGGGGGGCTCAGGTGGTTCTCCATGTAGTATATTTGCCATCAACTATGCCCACAACCTGAAGGGAGCACATGGAAACTGTTGTCAGTCATCTGCCTAGGAGGCCTAATTCAGCTCACTTCTTGAATACGTTTGCAGGGGAAATGGCCTCAGAAAGCTGTCCATATGTACATACCACTACCACTTGCTTTGTTTTGTCAAACTGGCCTCACCCAATTTCAGACCATTTTCAGGGAGCTGTTCTCAGACTTTCATTGCTGGCTTAGGTTTGTGTACCTCTAGAAGTTATAACAGTTCTCTTTTAAATTGATAGCAGCTCCATCTATCTGGGTTGGTTTAAGTCAATTCAGGCCTGATTGCAACACAATTCACAACAGCCTGGAGACACTGCTTGGCCTAATAATTATAAGGTACCCTAAATAATGTCATAATTAACTGGAAAGTAAAGCACTCCATGGCACCACCATCCTCTTTCCTCATTTTCTTTTATCCTTAGTATTGTGACTTTTCAGGATAGTCTCTCTCTTTAATCTAGCTGTAAAGACATTTGTAAATAAATTCCCTGTGCTCCTGCTTGAATTTAAGAGGTGCTTATGATACAAGTCTTAAATTGATGAAAAATGAACTTGTCAAATCCAGGCCTTAAAGTAAAAAGTCTCAGAGATAGATTCCTAAGAGATGTTTCAAACTGAGACTTATAATTCATTTTCATAGGAAGACAGCCAAGGGTTGTTTTGGTTCGAGATCATTTTATTCGGGGTTTCTAAATATTCTATATGTTTTTCCAGGCGCTTCTTTCGTGTTTTTGCCTCCATCTAGTCTTCAGTCCTCTTTTTGTATGAGAGTTTGCTGTCTACTCATCTTTGTAAAGTTCTACCCTTGTGAATTTAATGTGCCATCTATTGTTCTTGGATAAGGGAACCTACTTGGCTACTTTTTTGCGGGTGGGTATTGCATTGAGCTTTGCATTGAGCTACATTCCCAGCTGACCTCGCTTTGGGTAAAGGCTGCTGGGCAGAATTAGAGGAGGTTCCTGCCCTCAAGATGCTTGTGGTCCAGGGCAGAAAGACCATCATTATTCACAGGCGCAAACTGATAAACCAGTCTCTAGCTCCTTTTCTGGGAAGGCTTAATCCATATTGGCCTTTAAGAGATACTGAACGTGGCAGGCTTGTGGTTGCTCAGTGGTGAGCAGGCAGTAGAACATGTGGGTGATTTTTTTGGCATAAGGAAGCGAGTTTTGTTATTGGCCACTCAGGTCCATACCGCTTGCATGCACTAACAAATCATCGGAAGCCATTTTGGGTGAAAAGGAAAAAGGCTTTATTCAAAGTTAGCTCTGAGGAGGTGGAGGAGCATCATATTGCCACGAATCACCATCTCACTGTGTCCGAGTGTGTAAGAACCTTTTATAGTAAGGAACAGAGGAAGAGGGAATACAGTGAGACTACAGACACTACACTGGCTTCATTCTCTCGGGGCCACCTTTGCTTCTACCCTTCTCCGTGGGAAGGAAGTTGGTCTCTATCCTCCAGCATCCGAAGACAAGAGGGGATGGGGGTGATACCCTTGGCCTGAGGAAGTTTAGAGAAGGGACTTGTCTCTAAGTGAAAAAGTTCTAACCTTTAAAGTTCCATTTTGCCTGTTGGTTACAGTTTCACTCAAGATCTTGCTTCCTTCGGGTTTCCTGTGAGGAACTGATTAAAGAAAGCAGCCAAGAACCAAGTCGAGAGACCTGAGGGGACTTCCTGCCTTCCAAAGCTACCATGCTCTCTCAGCTCATGATATGTCTCTTTCCTGTGGGGATTTTTTTCTTCATCACATTAACTCTCCTACCCTAGCACGGCCCTGACAAGATTTCATAGCTCTGTCCTGCCTTCTGTTCACAACACTAGAAGTTTCATTATCTTCATAGTGCCTGACTTGAATTTCTAAGAGAGGCAATTTAGACCAACTCACCTTTCTGCTCCAGGCCACCCTTGAGCCTCCGATCAATGTGTGGCCTGCTCCTCCTGTCGCAGGACATCTTCCTCCTCGCCCTTGTTGTTAGGAGTGCTGGGCTGGAGTGGTGAGTGCGAGGCCCTGGGTGTCTGTTGCGATTCACCAGGCCTCACTGAGAAGCTTGGCTGAAATATTTCTTCAGACCACCTACTTCGTACACTCAGCAGGCACCCTTCTGTTAACTTGTAAGTCTTCTCAGGTACCCGACTTTGGGAACAGAGCCGTGAATAAGTTATGAGTGGAATGGTCCCTGGAGTATGCAGTCAACTCCACTGAAAATTAAAACACGAATACTTTGATCTATAGCTTTAGTGCTTGTTAGTCAATGACCACTAACAGTCTATCTCTATGTTTAAAGACAAAATTGAATGTGCAAGGAGGACCACACATATAGATAGTAACATCTTCAAGTGCCACTTTAATTCTTGGAGTTTTACTCATTAGTTTCACAGTATTCTAGTATGAGCATGATATTTCAGTTCATATTTGAGAATTAGCTTGTTGATGTATCATATCTGAAGTTACTTTTTCTTTATACTAAAGCAAGAAAAGAAATACAGAAAGTAAAAATAGCTATATCCCTGCTATTGATCAATAATTACTACTTCAATTTTTTATGTACTTCTTTTTGAAAAGGGGGAAAGAATGTGTATAAAACAAACATACTGCTACACTTATTTATAAAGATGGAATTATACTAGTCATACTTTTGTAGTCTGTTCACCTCACTATTTTTGGAAATTATTTCAGGTTTTCTAAATGATCTTCTACCATGTCTTTCATGGCTAATAACATGGCGCTCTATGAACAAAACAGTTTCCCTGTTTGGGGGCAATTAAATGTAGTGCTTGTTATTATAAACTCTATTGTAATGAAGTACTTTAGCAAATATTTGCCGGCATCCATAAGTATCCCGTGAGCTCCTCATAGCTGGGGTGGGTGCCCCGCCCAAACTCTCTTTGGTTAGCCAATGTGCTCATCCCCTAGATGTTGCGTTTCAGCTGCTCAGAACTTCCCTTTGCCCCCTTTCCCCAGCTAGATGACTGCGCGCAGCCAGTGAGAACCTCCTCACCCCAAAGTTCCAACTCCAGTTGCTGGTGTGGTTGTAGCCAGAGACCGACAAACGTGGCTATAGAAGACCAGCCCTCTTGATTCAAGATGGGGATGACTGTGCAGGTACACCCTGAGGGACCAGGCCAAAGCTAGGTGTCATCTTTGCTTGATTCTCATCCTTCCAAACTCTAGTCCTCACTCCCTTAAAATTTTTCCTGTAGAGCCCCCTTCAAGATATAGAACTCACTGGAACCCAGGAGTCTGTCTCTAGAGGACATACTTAAGCCAAAGATGAATACCTGAAGGGTGTGAGTAAGACAGAGGGTGTATGGTAAGGGGCCATTGAATCTTTACAATGTTTACTAAGATAACATTTATTACCATACACTTCGTCCATGTAAAGGATACAATTCAAGGATTTTAGAATTTTCACAGATACATGTGAGGGTCACTAAAGTCAATTTAAAAACATTTTTATCATTTCATAAAGGACCCCCTGCACTTCAGTTTTCACTGCTTTTACTCTAGCATCTGCCCCGAACCTCAGTAAAGATTAATTTTCTTTTGATCACTGTAGATTTACCTGCTTTGGGCAGTTCATATAAATAGAATAATGTAATATTCTATTACATTAGAGGCCTCTGGGGACTGGTATCTTTCACTGAGCAAGTTTTCAAGTTACACTGTTGCTATAGTGTGTATCAGTACACTGTTCTTTTTATGGACAAATATTTCATCGTATGAGAGACAACATGCAGTTTATCTGTTAAGTGACTTGGGTTTCATTGGCTCCAATGTCCTGGACTCTGATGTGAGCGAAATGAAACTTGAAGTTGGCCAATCATAAATATCAGCCAAGCATCAGTTACATGATGAGGGACTTTCCACAAGACTAATCCAAGTCTTGTGCAAACATTAACCAATCGATATATTTGCCCTGCTTCCACATTTGTCCTATAAAACACTTCCCTTCATACTTTTTTTGGCAGACACCCAAATCACTTTGGACTTGCTGCTGCCTGATTCATGCCTGATTCTCTATTTGCTTGAGTAAACTCTTTAAAATTTTAATGTGCCTAGTTTAACATCACTCATGAGTTGATATACTATAAATGTGGTTTGTTTCTAGTTTTTGGCTCTTGAGAGTAATGATGCTATAACCATTCGTACCCAGGTTTTTGTGTGAATTTATGTTTTCATATCTTTTGGGTATATACCAAGGAATGAAACCATTAGATCTTAGTAACTCTATTTAACTTTCTGAGGAACTGCCAGATTGTTTCCAAAATGGTTGCCCCATTTTACATTGCTTCACACAGTGTATGTGGGTTCTGACTTCTTCACATTTTCACCAACACTTGTTATTGTCTGACTTTTCTATTATAGCCACCTTGGGAGTTAAGTGGTGTCTTGTGGTTTTAATTTGCATTTATCCAGTGACTAATAATATGAGGCATCTTTTCTTATGTTTATCAGTCATTTCTAACTAAAATTCGTTGTCCATTTTAAAGTTATGTTATTTTGCTTTTTGTAACTCTGTTTTAGAATTTGTATGTGTTTTGGATACTAGTCCTTTAGCAGATATTTTAACTGCAAGTACTTTCTTCAATTCTGGGATATATCTTTTCACTTTCCTGATAAAGTATAAACATTTAAAATTTTTATGAAGTCTTTTTTTTTCTATGTTGCTCATCAGGTGTTTAGGCTTTGTTCTGACCCCAGGATTATGCCTAGATTTCTTTTTCCTCATTTCTCTGTGGCAAAAAAAGCCAAATGACGGTTTATTTTTTATCTCCAACAAATTGGTCTTCCCAATTACCTTTCCGCATAGTCTCCACTGTTCAGAGTGCCCTTAGGTTTGATCTTCTTCACATAGCTTTGAGTTACATTTCTTTCAGGTCAGGTCTAGGGATAACAAATTACCTCAACTTCTGTTTATCTGGGAATATTTTGATTTATTCCTTCTTCTGAAGGAAAGTCTTGGTGGATATAAGATTCTTGGCTGACAGGTAGTTTTGTTTTGTTTGTCCTTTTAGCACTTTGAATATATCAGCCTACCTTCTGGCTTCCAGTGTTTCTGAAAGGAATCTTCTCGTGTTCTTGCAGATAATATATATGTGATCAGTTGCTTCCAACAGTCTCTATTTGTCTTTCAAAAGTTTGATTTCAATGTTTTGATGTCTTAGAGCTCCAAGTCATCTTACTTGGAGCTAATCAAGCATCTTGGTTGTGTATATCTATACCTTTCATCAAAATTAGCAAGTTTTCAGCCATTATTTCTTCAGATATTTCTTTTCTGACTATTCTTTCTTCTGCAGTTATCACAGGGCTTATGTTGGCTCATACAGGTCCCTCGGGATCTGTTCACTTTCCTTCAATCTTTCTTTCATTTGTTCTTCAACTTGATAATTTCTGCTGTCCTCTCTCTATATTATTTTTGGTGATATGACCACTTTGATAATGATGGTTCTCCCTATTTAGAAACAGGGAATGTCCCTTCAGTGTCTTCTGTCCTCTGCAACCTCTTTTTTTTTTTTTCAGAGTACAACAGTTTTCCTAATAGAAGTCTTTCACTTCCTTGACTAGGTTACTTCCTAGGTATTTACATTTTTTTGCAGCTGTTGTGAATGGATTCTCCCCCTGATTTATTTCTCATTGGGTTCAGTGTTGCACTGAGGAGATATGTAAAAAATTTTGATAATTAATGTGAATTTACATATAAAGGAATAGAAGTTTACAAATCTTTTGTTCCAAATTATGGTTTAGATTGCATACATAAAGAATGAAACAAGAATTTAAGGTTTTTACAGAATTAATGTAATGAATGTGACCATTGTATGTAGAATGTACCAATACATGTTCTTGGTTTAAAATAAAAAAATAAAAAAAAAAAGAATTTAAGGTTTTACTCTTTTACATAGCAAAGCTATTTTGTGTCAAAATAACAGAGATACATTAACAAATTGTCTTATTAACATTGTGCTTTATGAATACTCAAATTCTTTCAGAAAGGGATTATCTCTTAAAGTTAAAAATGCTAATAGTCATGTTTATTTAGTTTGAAATATCGCATATTACTATTTCTTATCTTTGAGTATTAAGACTTTTGTTCTCATCTTCTTTACTAAGTCTTCATACTATTGCCTTTACCAAATCAATCCCAGATTTACAATTAATTGTTCTGATGACTTTTATGTATAAAATATCTGAGTTTTCCAGAATGGCCACCAAAAAAACACAAAGATTTCCATTTCCTTTATTCTTATAAAATAAAGGATATAGGAATAGTTAGGCTTGTTCAGCATCCTCAAAACTTTAATTAAAAACTATTGTGAACAAGTTTTATTTATCAAACTTTGGATAAAGGACTAATACACAAAACCAGTAAGTCAAAAGAGAATTTCAGTCTTAGGATATTCATATATAAATGAAATGTTAACATGATAGATTTCAATGATTATGTATCTTTTATATTAAAATGAACATTATCATGTTCATGTGTAAAAGTTGACACAATACCTCCAGAAAGGTTTTAATTCTAGGTTTAAATATTCTTGTTGGTCATGGCAAATCATAATAGAGTTTACTGGAAAAATTAAAGGCCTAGAAATTTGTCAGTTTTCTCAATTTCTATGATATAATCTTTTCCCCTGCAGAGTCAATGACTAAGTGTTCATAAAATGGATTATGTCTTATGGCTCAGTTTTGGAGGCCATTCTTCTTTATTCTGGTATTGCCATTTGTTCTAATAAATTGATCAGAGCATCAAGATTTGTCATCTACAGGGCTTTCTGGGTTTTTTTGCCTTTGGTTTTATTTTCTATTTAATTGACCAATAATAATTGCATATACAGTATTTATGGAGTACGATGTGATTTGATACATGTATACAGTATGGGAGAATTAAATCTAGCTAATTAACATTCTCACTACCTCAAATATTTATCATTTCTTTACACTGAGAACATTTAAAATCCTCTTTTAGTTCTTTTTCAAATATACAGAACATCCTTATTATTGTCAGTTTGCCATGCAATGGATCACCACTTTACTTTTACATAAAGGTCTCAGATTTAAAACTGAGATCTAGAAAGTGTGTTCTAGAAGGGACACTGAAAGACTGGAGTAAAGGACCATGATGGGTTCTCTCTCTCATGGTGTTGAGATGAAGCCAGGCCACGTGCAAAGCTTCCTGGGCGATACCTCCAGCCAAGATATCTGCTAGGGTCGGTACTTGCCCTCAGACAAATGAGTAAGCACACATTCCCAGGATTCCAACCTCTGTCCATCATGTTGCCCCAGCTCATGGAGTTCAACTGTCTTTACCAAACACTGTTCAGGTTGCAGATCTATGACCAAATTAAGTGTTTTTAAGACACTAAATTTTGGAATAATTCATTTTGCAGTCTTAAATGATTAGAATTTATTTTAGGTCCAGTAACTGAAACAAATAATATAGGAAATACACTTACACTTATCAACAACATCATCAGTGAATCTATAGGGGATCTCTTGAGGTTCCATTTGAATTTTATAAACTGGATCTATTTCTTTGCAGAATTAGTATTCAAATGGATCACTTATTTATTTTCATAAGGCACCACAATTTGAACAATTTATCCTCTGTAATTTATCCTCTTTATTCAATTGTCATATAATCCTACGAACAATTATTAAGACACTTTTTTGTTATGTAAATTATCATTTTTATAGACAATCATCCTGACTTGACTTCCAATAATAAACTCTCATTCTTTCTTTCCAAAGTATAGTTCTAAAATTTCCCTTCTTTTTGTTCATCATATTCACTAAACATTTGTTGAACCCACTAAAAGACAAATATTTAGCTAAATTGTCTTCTCCCATACACAATCATAGTTCTGCTAACAATGTACAGGTATTGGTTAAAGTAACGACCATATATTTTATGTTTAAGGACATGGTTCAGTTATAGAAAATTGGCCCAACTTACTCTTACTGTGTTGCCATGTAGACCTAATTTGGGCAAGAGTATTTTATACATACTAAATAAATCTTTATTGTACATCATCTTTTTGAAAATTTCTAAATATAAATCTATCAATGTTTGACAATAATTATCCTGGTGACTTTTTAAAAAAAGACTTTAATCCTGTACCTATTATAGAAAACCGTAAGTTTTAAAATGAGAAATATAGAAAAACACTTGTATAATTTATTTTTATTTTTATTTATTTTTTAAGGCAGAGTCTCACTCTGTACTTCAGGCTGGCCTTGAACTCACTATGTAGCCCAGGCTGTCTTAGAACTTGTGGCAATCCTCCTGCCTCAGCCTCTGGAGTGCTGGGATTACAGGCATGTGTGGGATTACACCTGGTTCTATAATTTATATTTAATAGTACAATGGAATTAATGTCTGAGATCTAAAAATCATGAATAAAATATTATAGGATGAATCTTCTGTGATTAAAATTTGGGGGAATGTATGTTACATATGTTCCTGTTAGAATTGATTGGAAGTGGGGCCTACGGATCTGTACAATGCAGAAGCTTAAAGTTCATTCCCAATTTTGAGAAGTGTTGACACAAACATATGTAGGTTTTTTGAGTGGTACATCTCATGTCTCCTAAGTTGCCTTGTGCCCAATATCTGAAATGCCGAAATCATGCTTATCTTTCAAGCTCTGCTTATCTGACACCACACAGTCCCCAAGACTGCACTCAGATTCAGTGATTCCCTAGAGGAGTGATGGTTAGATGGTTAGTGCCCACACTACAACCTCAAACCCACTTATTTATTTCAAAGTGCCAACAGTGCAACTAAACCTGCTGGGGCGACTTGACTCATGTTCTGACGGAGAGGGCTCTGTGTGTCCGCCACAGTGTGTGTGCCATCGCTTTGCCCCTGTTGCCCTAGAAGGACTCCCAGAACTCAGTAAGACTATTATATTCGTCTCTGCAGTTTATTACCTTGAAAAGATAGAAGTTGGAATCAGAAGAACTAAAAGATGTACAGGGTAAAGTCCAGGAGAGGCCAGGACAGGCTTTGCGTGTCTTCCTCCAGTGGAGTTGTGCTGGCAGCACCCATTTCTCCCACCATTGCTGTGACAACAGTGTGGGAGTACTGTCCACCAGGAAAGCCCACCTGAACTTAGCGTGTGGTGTTCGATGTGGGTGGCTTGTGGATGTGCTGATCTTAGTTCCTCAGCCTCCAACATATCCACAGGTCACATGGATAAATCCTAAATCACCTGGTCACCGTAAACTGCCTGTGTGGCCCCAGGCCCCAGGTATGTGGAGGCCATCTAAGCAAGCAGGACATTCCACGGCTTTACAGGTTATCTCCACAAACTGGCTAAGAGTTAGTCTTGCCTTTGCAATGTGCAGAGCGTGTATAATCCAGGCTCACGGAGCCCGCCATTCACACTGCACATGGCCCACATTTCAGATACCAAAATCCTTTCCATCCTTTGACACACAGATTGTCTTGAACTTCTCCCATCCATCTACTGGCAGTAACTTCTCCCAGCTTGCTAGAGTAGATCTTGAATATCCCCCCAGAGGTCCGTGTGTTAAAGGCACTGCTGGGAGATGGTAGAACCTATAGGAGTAGGAGCCTGGCAGAAAAAGGTTAGTTTATTGGGAGCACACACTTGAAGAGGGGATACTGAGAACCTGGCCATTTCCTGTTTCTCACTTTGCTTCCCAGCTTCCATGAATCAAACAGTCTTCTCTGCCACATCTCTCCCTCACCTCACAATGTATTGTGACACACAGGCCTACGGCAACGGGCCAAGCTACCAGGGACTGGAACCTCTGACACCATGAGCCAAAATAAAGCTTTCCTCTTTATGAAGTTGATTATCTCAGGCATTTTGTCACAGTGACAGAAAGCCCAATGACACAAAAACACTTTTTATTGAGCTTGTGTAATAATATATGCAATAATGTGATAAGGAGTTATAAATTAGGGGACACTGTTTCCCTCCAGCACCTGAGACAACAGCTGCATATAACAGATAGATGATAAGTACTCATTGAGATGAATTATTATTATATCTGTTTGTGTTTGGCATTCCCAATCACAGTGAACTCTTCATGACCAAGAGACCATATTTTGTTCATTTGTCTCCCACAGAGTGTAAATTCTTTTGTGGAGGAAGAATCAATATATTTGTATAGACTGCTATATTCTTGAAACATTGATTGCAGGAAAATCTCATTTAATTCTCAAAAACCCTGGGTAGCACTGCTATTTTTTAATTTTACAGATAAGGAATATACCAAAGACCACTTAGATAGCAAGCAATCAAACTGGGATTGTGCCACTCTTATTAGGAAAATAATCCTGTAGCACTACTGGAGACAGTAAAAGATTGACTCTTTTGACAAAAATAATGACCTTTTTTTTATTACTCATTTCTTAAATTATGGTCTTCTTACCTAATCAATTTCCAAAACACACTGTCTTTGTTTTAAAATACGCATCAGTGACACTTATTAGTTATATAAACTTACTTTCACTGTCTCTGAGAATGTATCATCTCATCATTGTTAAATGTTGGTGGCTGAGCTTACTATGTTATCATTCAACAGTGGAGGCAGCAAGCAAAGCAGGATAATTTTGTTTTCTGTAAATTCACCACTGTCACCCTTTATATTAGGAAACTGCATCGCTGGGTTTAAGCACACTAAAGAGAAGGGGCTCTAATTTACACCAGATTGCAGAACACAGGGAGCAGTTTACCATCTCTACCCTGCAATTTTTCCCCCCCTAAAGCTTTGCCTATATGGGTGGATTAACACTTGGCTATTTCTGCTGCAATTAACTTAAATGAATCATGATTTTGCTACCTAATACATCAGACCTAGGCATTTTTATGACTGGCAGAATCTCTTGCATTTGAAAATTTCCAGTAATTGCTGAATATTCCTGAAAACTTTCACTTTCAACAATATTTTCCAAAGCTGTGTAGCTTGCTTTCCAAGTGTTCAAGCAGAAACATAGACAGTGTGATCCTTCGCTCTCTGTCTGTCTGTCTGTCTGTCTCTCTCTCTCTCTCCTTTGCAAAGAGAGGCACGTTCTCTCCTTGTTGGCAACAGGGCGTCCTAGCGTAGACCACGGAGCAGAGAGAGGGCCTGGGCCTCCCTTCCGAGCGCAGTTTCCTGCTCTGGTCTCACTATGCTATTCCTTTAGGGCAGCAACAGTAGGAAGGGGTGTGGCTCAGGAGTAGAGGCTCACCTAGCACGCTGGGTTTGATCCCCAGCACCAAAACTGAAACCAAAAATAACAGCAATAAAACAATGACACAACTTAAGGTCTTTCCAGTTAGCCCACCACTCCAGGCCCCAAACCTACCTAAAAAGAGACAAAATGTCTATTAACATCAGTGTTTCCCCCACCTCTTATATCACGTAGTGGATCACTCCAGTTCCATTTCTGTTTCTCTCCTTCTTGCCCATGTGCCAGTCATAGCAAATATTTGGTATCCAGACACTGAAGACTATATTTTTTCTTCCTCCTCTTCTTTTTCTTCTCATTTCCTCTTCTTTCTCTCTTACTCTCTTCCTTCCCTCCCTCCTTCCCTCTCTCCCTCCTTCCTTCTCTCTTTCCCTCCTTCCCTCTCTCCTGGTCCTATGGTTTTGCTTTGAAATTTCCTTGTTTTTTTACTTACTCATCCTTTAATTCCCAGAGTCATCCTGATTTATTCAGCCTTTCCTTTACTCCTAGGCTCTGTCTTCTACATTTCCACTCAGCTTTGTGCATTGCTGTGGAAAGGCCATCTTTGTGTATTAAGATGATTGAACTGTATACATGTATTTCTCCCCCCTCCCCAAGGCTATAAACTCTTTGGGGAGAGAGACTTGTAATATTCCTCTTTTGCATCCCCAGTGTTTATCGGTGGCATGCATTTTAATGAACTAATAAGCAACTCAAAGGCACAGGTTTAATAATTAGACCCAAGCAGGACTCTGAATTCTGCAATTTACTTGCTGTGTAATTTTAGGTATAGATCTACCCTTTCTGAACCTCCTTTTTAGCACTATAAAAGGAGAACATTACAGGATTATTGTGGTTAATGAGATTCCACATATTCAGTCCCTAAGACAGAGCGTATTTTTCTTTTAACAAAGTAATTCTGTTTGTAACTTTGCAAAAATATGTGCTCAGTTATGTCATAATAATCAAATGCAGCAATTGATGATGGGATGGGAGAAAAGATAGTTAAGTATTCTGAAATTAGATATTTGCTTATGCGAATCTACAAAATGAATCATCCATTTGATTGAAAACTGACCACCCAAGAGAAGAGGTGGGGATTAGGATTTTGGGTAGATTTTTCTGGATTTTATCTTGTGGAGGGAATATGGAAGAAGTTTTCCTTTGGTTGTTCTGTGGCACATATGACCTCATTGATAGTGCCCACCTACGGGGAGCATTTATAGCAGTCTTTTTCTGGTACATGCACTGGGTGGTTTTTTTTTTTCTCACATGAATTGGTCAGAAATCTTTTCATTGTAAGTGGCCAAAACATAACTCAAACCAGCTCAAGCACTCATGGGCACAGCAATGGAGTAATCAGGTCCAGATGCTCAGGGTTCGTGTGTGGGCTTCAGTGTGGAGCTCCATCTATTGACCTGTTACTGCTCCGGGTTCTTCCTTTTACGCAACAAAATGATTGCTCCAATTCTAGACTTCATAATCTATCTGCTCAGGGAGAGAGGGGAAGCCTCTCCTCCTCGGGAATGAGAATATTCAGTAAAACCTTTCACGTCTCCCTGGTTTTGACTAACTTGTGAGCTCATCTTTGAATCAGTCATGGTGAATAAGGCACATAGGAAAGGCTGACTGACTTGGGCTCGGAGAAATCTCTTCCCTGGTGCTCTAGGGTCAAGGCAATGATTGCGTACGGCTGAGGTGGATGTTACCAGAGGAACTTTGGGTACATTCAGAAAGGGCAGGAGGCAGTAGGGGGTACATTTCAGAGAGAGAGCAAACATCCGCGCTACACCTGTTGAACATTTTCTCTGGCCCTGGCCCGATGGTGGCAGAGACTGCTCTTTTCTGCGGCACTTCTGGATGTCTTCCAATTTCTAGTTGGACTCTTAGACAAAAAAGAATGCAGAGGTGTGTGTTGGGGGTCTTTTTGCACGTGTGCTAAAGAGGACAAGTCGCTGGCATAATTTTGAATATTGCTGAAAAGGAATGAAGTGTTTTTAACTTACAATAGAGTCATTTTCAATTTAATTTTCGTCATCATGGGTAGCTACATTGTTTCATATATTTGCACATAGTTCCCTTGGGAAACCTCCTTTTCTCCAATTCAGAGGTACTTTCTGTTTGCTTCCACATGGAAGAGAATTTAAAGCAAAGTGGATTTTGAGCATTCCTGAACAAAGTGAGTAGATTTTATGAACATGATGTATGGAAAAATATTGTTCATATTTTACCAATGGTGTCAGCATTTTTATCCCGGCTTTTATTTCCACCTTGTTATACATACGACAAAGTGACTTGGGGAGTTGTTAACAGATTATGAAGCCCCATTATGGTAATAAATAAATATAAACTCATTCCCTAGAGATGTTATATGAAGTCCTCCCTCAGTCAAAGAGGTGTGTGAAAAAAATTTCTTTACTACATTTTGGTTATTCTTTCTATACCTTGAATGTAAGCATTAAAAGTGAATGTGTTGTACCTAATTACTTTCTATGAAGACATGAATAATTTCGTTTATTTATATAATCATTCTTAATTATTTTTAAGGTACTTCTGAATATCTGGTTCCCCTTTTTAATAAGAATTTGAGACAGCCATAGTAAATCACTGAATAGGTAGAAATCTTACCACTGAAATTTAGGTCTTGTGGATTTTTGTTAGGGGCTGAATTGTGTTGTTTCTCTTCAACCCTAAACTTACATGTTGGGGTCCTAAACCCTAGTACCTTAGAATGTGACCATATGTGGAGACAGGCCTCTGAGGAGGTAACAAATCTTAGACGATTCTTCAGTGGAAGCACTAAATACCCGATTATCCTCATCATAAAAAAGATCAGGACAGAGATTTGTGTAGAATGAAGACTGTGAAGACGCACAAGAGCGGCATCTGCCTTGGGACAAACCACATCTGCTATCACCTTGGCCTCAGACTTTCGGCTTTCATAACTATCAGAAAATAATTGTTTGTTGTTTTAAGCACACTGTTTGCAGTATATTTTTGTGGAGGCCGTAGAACATTCTGCTAAGTCTTGTATAAATGTATGTTTAAGGTCAGGTTATTTCCTTGCGAGGTTCTACAAGTCAGGGTCTAAGATGAATTCATCTAAGGTTCCTCATCCCCTAGTGAGAGCCTGGCCCGGCACAGGTGGGCAGAAAGTGTTTGTTGAATTGAGTTGAATAAATACGAACGATGTTTTGATCACTGCAGTGGCGGAGCAGCTGGCTGCCAGCCTGGCTCTCAGTTACCACCTGAAGTTTCCAGACTGTTGCTTGTCTGGTTCTTCCCACGAAAATGGCTTTTTGTTGTTGTTGTTGTTCTTTCTTATTATAAAACCAGAAATAAAAGTTTACACATATAAAAATGTTTCCTCATTGTAAAAATAATGTGTTAAACACTGAAGTATGAAAAAGAAAGTCTAACTCAACCGGCAGTGCCATACCTAAAGCAACCACCATTTTAGCGTCGGGATTATTTACATTTTTGTTAGCATTTTTCTGTCAGTACGGTTATCAATTTCTTTTTCCCTAACTACAGTTTGTCATGATTTATATAGCATATGCTGTTTTATATTATGCTTATGCCTGTATGATATATTGTGAATATCTGTTCAAACTAGAAAATAAAACAAATGTAGCTCTATAGTAGCAATTTCAAAAGACTGAATTATATTTCATTTAAGGAGTGCATGCAACAATTTACTTAGCTTGATGGATGGTGAGATTGTTTCTTGCGATTTCCTAATGCGAACAGTGCTGTGAGGATTTGGTCTGTTTGTTGTTTCATTATCCTTTCTACCTCTAATCTTTCTTTACTAAAGACAAGACAGACAGAAAACAGTACGCTGTCCAATGTGCAGGCTATTGTATAACTAGTAAGACAGATGCAGAAGCCAAGCGGGTGATTTGCAAGGAAATCTATGCATGACTGTCTTGATTGGACACATCCATTTGCTCCCAGGAACCAACCTGCTTGTGAGTTCTAGACTCAACCATCAAATTACCTCTGGTATTTCCACTTGGGTGTGTCAGATTCAAATATCCAAAATGCATCTCTAGTCTGCCCCCTTCTCCCTACCTCCACTGCCCGCCTTGTCCCTCCCCTGGGTGGTGGCCACAGCCTCCTCATGAGTCTCCCACTTTCTGTGTACCGTCTGCGCAGCCTCGAAGTAACCATGCAGCCCAGACCGACTCTGCTATTACAGAAGTTCTTTCATTCCCATCGACTTATTTATGTGAGCAAAGTTTCTTGGTGCTTGAAGGTATAAAAATAAAAAAAAATTAACACATTCTAATAAAATTTTACCTTTTATGTTTCATGATACCTATTTGTAATGAAATTGTATATTTAACATTAATAGTAATTACACATTAATTACACATTATTATGTTATTAATTACACATTAATAGCAATAGTAATGACTCCTCCGATTAAAGGATCTTGCCGCAGCCCATTTAAAACGCCTCAGTGGTTCTCCTTTATACTTTGATCTTGAAGGAGAGTTCTAACCTTGCCTTGGTTTCCAACCCCAGAATGACACTGTGCTTCCTTATGTTGCAGCCTCACTTTGCATCCCTTCTCCCTTGCCCACTCTGCTCCAGCCCCACATTTCTTACAGTTCCTTGAACGTTACAACCTTCTGAGCTTACTCAAACTGTTCCCTTGCCTGATCTGTTCTTTCTTTTTCGGGTGCTTAACTTCTTTCCCTCCCTAGTTTACAACTTAAATGTGTCTTCTGCAGAGGGACAGTGAGGACCTAGTCTAAAGTATGCCTTTCATCTCTTTTTTTTCTTAAAACTATTGGACTTGCAAATATTTTACACCTTTGTTGTCCTTATCTCTCTATTGTCTATCTCCCGTTTTGGAAGGCAGGCTCCATGAGAGCTCGTGTGTCTTATTCACCAACTCACCTGTAGATGCAGGTTCTCATTAAATAAACTGGGGATTTTGCCTTTTCTGGTCTTTGTTTTAATTTTTATTTTTTAACACAGCTGTGTTTGGATACATGCGCAGAAGATCTTTCACCTGCAGGCTTAGCCCCACTAGGAGCCCGAGGTTTGCTTAGTACGTAACAAGGTTATGTTCCTACCAGATATAGTCTTGCTGCCCTCAGCTCAGGGTGGGGTGAGTTGCTGAGGGCCTGCAGTCCAATAAGCTGGAAGTCTCATTCCTCTCTTCTCTCTGTCTTGGCCCTCTCTTCCTCTTCTCAGTGCTGGTCCATACCTTGGGGCTTCTGCCTGCAGTTTTGGTTTGAATTTAACTTGCAGGCTAGCACTGGAGGCTCCATGACTAGAGCCACAGCAGTTCTTCTTCCGCAAAGCTGGGCTGCTTCCGGATTCCATCGCTCGGCATTGGGATGTTGCTTCTAATCAGACAGGCAGTTCTCTTCTACTCACCCTTCCAGCCCTCCTCTACTTGCTCTGCCCTCCTGACTGAACAATCACCATTATCTACAGCTTTCTGCCATGCTCCACACCGGACATGATGACAACTTGTACTGGAATCATGCTCACCACTGTCTTTTTGGAGGCTGGGATTCAGCTTCCTCTCTCTCCATTTCATCAGAGCCGATCTACGGGAGGGGGCTTTGGAGAGCCGAACGGGCCTGAATATGAATCCCGTTCTGCCTGGTCTGCTCTTTCTTTTGGGGGGCTTATTAACTGAATGACCTTAGGCATGGTTTTGACTTCATTGAATCTCAATCTGGTAAATAATGTCTGTCTAGGAAAGTTAGGAGGATTAGCGATTAAGGATGACAAGCTCCTGCTGCAGAGCCTAGCACGGGGCTGGTTGCTGCTGGATACCTGGTTGCTTTTCTCCATCTCACTAGCCTATAACGCAGGCTCTGGCCTAAGTGCAAGGAGTTGTGTGCCGATTCAGGCTGTTCTTTCTCTCTAGAGGTGAGTGGAGGCGCCTTCTTTAATTTTCTCTTTAGCTCACACATACCCTTTAAGCAAAAACTCTGTTTTAAAAAACTCACCCTAGTTTACACATCTCAGACATTTTGATCTATTTCTTTGTAGCATTAAGAGCCACTTATCCACTTTTGAAAGTCAGATGCGTGCTGTAGTGTTTTCAAAGAACTTTACAGTCAGAGAAGATTCTGGCCTCTTTTTCCTACGGATGGTGAACAGGGTAGACAGCACTCATTACATATACCCACCAAGGATGTTCTTACAACAGGGGACATTTTGGGGACCAATTTTAAAGCCATAGCAAGGTTTTATACTGTGAATGGAATGCAATATAATGGCCCTTTGTGATAAGAATCTTCCTTGGGATGAGTTTTTAAATGCACAAGTTATTGTTTTTCCAAAAATTAGAATCACATGACTGTAGAACTTTTCTGGAAGGCCTAAAGCTGCTCTCTGTGGCCCCGCACCCTCCCCAACCTTGGCCAGCATCGTCTGAAGAACGCCCAGGGTCCCGTATGTCCCTTCTTTCCTACTGGACAGCTCGAACATCTGAGAATTTATTCTTAGAGTTGGATTCTTTGAACATGTTTGGCTTAGTTAGTCTACTGAAGTTGAGGTAACAAACTATTCTTTAAGGAGCTGTTATCAAATTCCAGACAGGATGTTTGTGACATAACAGATGAGCTCATGATCTGGCTAGATTGCCATTTATCAAATTTAGAGTAAATTGAATAGGATCTGCAGCACCCAACCCAGGTCCTTGAATAGAACAGAAGCTTAATAAATGCTGGTAAGAGAAAGAATGAACGCATAAACAACAAATGGCTGGAACTCTACTGAGGCCTTGGGGAAAAGAGAACTATTAAATGAGTTTGGGATATTTTAATTTTAAAATGTCAGAATGAGTAACTGTTGCTAATTTTCCTTTTGGAGATTGAAAGATCAGCGGTCACGGTGGCTACCCCTCATTTTGTCCTACTGTCCTGGGTGCCTGTTGTTTTTGTTTGCTTGGCTTCTCTCTTCCTTTTGGGGAGGATTGACTGTCTTGGTGCTATTGCCCAGTACCAGGATAGAGCACAGGGCCTAGACTAAGCCAGCTACAGTACTGTGGTCCCTTTGCAACCGTTGTTGTTGTGAACATTAACATGTAGACACCTGACCCCACTAGGGGTAGTCAGTGTCTTTGCCCAGACTTATATTTAGGTGTTGGGAATACAGAAGTTTATTTTTGCACTGTGATGGCTAAACTCAGAATTTTGGTGAATCTGGTCAGTGGTATGTGGATAAATATTTAACAGCTTGCTTTTAAGGAGGAAAGTACATATACGTTTGTACAAGTTTAAATTTATTATCGATTATCATAAAAAGATGTGTGGCATATACTTTTCAAATAATATTAAACAACTGAAGACTTTGCACATTTCCTAAAGCTCTTGATTATTAGAGGATTTTCACCTATTTCTGCCTCTTGGATCTCCAGCCAACCTATGATTACAAGTGATAATACACTTTCAACATGAATGCTGGTTGATATTTTCATTTATCTTAATGATGAAAATGAAACAATGAAGTCACATACTAGGAATTTACACATTTTTCAAAGATGCAAGCAACTTCTTTGTTGAACTGGACGATAGTGTTTGAAAACTGGACCAGTATTTCCTTAGTTTCTTGTTTGCAATATTGTTATGGTTTGAATGTGTCTGCACTGGCTCCTGCCCAAAACTCATATCTTTGTTTTCTGATATTTTCATTGGAGACCCAGATCTTGGAGACCCATGTTAGGAAAAGGGTAGAAATTTCTCAGTCTCTGCTTCCTTTCCAACTTAGCTTTCCCCCTTTAAAACAAGGAATTATTTTTTTTTTCTCATTTGGGATGAAGGTGGGAACAACTGAGATAGTTGGTTCTTATTAGATATTTTCTAGCTCTTTTGAGTGATGGTATAGTTCAGTGATTCAATAGAATAGTTAAGAATTTGGACTTTGAAAAGGAACTACGGGATTTAGCACAGTGGTTAGAGTGCTTGCCTTGCAAGCACAAGGACCCGAGTTCGATCCCCAGCACCAAAAAAAAAAAAAAAAAAAAAAAAAAAAAAAGAAAAGGAAATACTGGTTACATAATTCTGGCTATATCACATACCGGCTTTGTGACTCTCTGCCAGTTACTTAGCTTCTTCATGCCTCGGGTTTATTTTTGGCTCACTGGGGATGATTTAAACACTTGCTGTGGTACCTGGTGTACAGATGCTTAATAAATATTTTCTGAGTTGAGTAGAGCTTCGTTTTACTCTATTATAATTAAATGAGAAAAGATACACAAAGTATTTAGAACAATGCCTAACACCTGGTAAGAATGTAAACACCCTTTGTTACAGCACTTTTGTTACTGTGTTCTGTTCTTCTAACGCTTAGGTTTCTGAAATACAGAAGCTAGGCAGGAGTGAGCTGTGGTGAGGAGTGGGGAACATAATAATAGCCAGAGGGTATCAGTAAATGTGGGGGCGAGGGAGCATTCAATGTTTCAAAAAGGTCAACTTGTCATATGCAAGGGTCTCTTACCTAGTGTTTCTAATCCTGGACTTTTCTCCTCCTGAGGCATTATGCATTTGAACTACATGCAGATTTCTTTTTCTAAAATCCCATATCACTTCGACTCAAAGCATGTCTTCACTGAGTACAGAATAAAGCCCTAATGAACCCCAGTGTCTCCAAATTTATCTTCCATTTCTCTTCATTAAGTCCAAGTAAGTCACCTAAATTTGGTTACCTATCACAAGCTTTCCTATCATTATGACTTTCCTGTTTTATTGTTCTTTTGCCTAGAAAAATCTCCCTCCTTTTTCTCTCTGAGGACACCCACAGAGGGGCAAATAGAGGCTGCAGGGACTGGTGTTCTCTGACTTGGTCCTATCACTAGTCAGCAGGTTTCTTTCCCCAATTCTTGTGAAGATGTCACAAGGGCAGAGGAAATTACGGTGAGGAGGGACATAAGGTTTCAGCTGTATGAGTCATCTTTTCTCACCAACCTCAGTGAGGCAAATGTAGCAATACAGGAAGCACAGGATGGGACTAGAAGAGGCAGGAAGGGCTGTGCGCTAAGTCTTGGAGCGTCGGAGAAGGCCTCTTGAGGGAGTGACATCTAGTCTCTTATCTGATGGAATAGGGTTGGTGATACAGGACATGGGTGGAGGAAGGGGGGCAGTGCAAGTGGAGATAGTGAGAAAGGACGAAGGTGTAGGATTGGAGTGTGGGGCGATGGGAATTGAGGCTGGAAGCAGGAGTTAGGTAGGGAGGGATGGAAAAAGGCTAGCTAAGAGCTTTAGACTGTTGCCTGAGGGCAATGAAATTCTTAGATGTTTTTAACAGAGAGACATAAACACATTCATGCTTCAGGAGGATCATTTCAGCTACAGAACAGAGTGAAGAATGAATTGGGGTGGCTTGGATCTGGAGTGGAGCACAGCAGGTGGCAGCAGGAAGCAAGGGGGCGATCAGAAGACTGTTGGAGCCACAGTGCCACTGGGGAGAGGGAGAAACGGGTATTTCTCAGAGAAGTTTGGAAGGTGAATGAAGGACTGGATGTGTGCGTGGGGCTGAAGTCCCTGACTTGCATAGCTGGGTGGATAGAGGTGGCTGTCCTGAGATCAGAAATGCTGGAGGGAGGAAGCTGGAGAGGCTGCAGGGTGAGGCATTTGTTTTGGATTGTTGAGCTACAGAGCCCAGTGGAACTGCCACATGGAGAGAGGCAGTCGGCACACAGGCATGGGGCTCAAACCATAGAAAGAAGATCTGTGCTTCACGATTCAGAAATCTGTGGATTTCTCTTTATTTGTGTTTCTCCTCTCCTGGTTAAGGGCGGCAAGCCTGCGATCAAACTCATTAATATCTACGCAGCAAAACATGTCAATATTCACAGCAAGCAGAATAAAGAGTCAATATTCACAGCAAGGGAGAGAAAGAATGAGGACAGAGAGCTACCTAATAGTTGAGGTCAGATTTTTCTGGCAAATGAATTTGTGAGAAATTTGTGGGGGAAAAAACTCCGTTAGGATATTAGTTTTCTATTTCAGAAGTCTGGTTGCAAGACTGTCTATCTTTACTGTCTCATTTGATTCTAATATCAGCCATATGAGGTAGGCATTATTACTACTTTTTTTTACAAATAAAGAAACTCAGGCACAGATAGCTTAATTAAAATGCTGAAGTCACACAATCAGTATTCAAACCAGGCAATTAAAGGTAGGAGAATGTTTCCAGAGGAAAGGAGTGGTAACAGGGTCAAGTGTCACAGTAAAATTAAGTCAAACGAAGCATGAAATGGCCTCACTGTGTCTGGGAGGAGCTTTCAGGAACGCATGGAGTGGAGGCGGCTCTGTGGTGGATTAGGAGCAACGGGGAGCAATCTTCCGAGAAGACTGACCATGAAGGGATGGGAGAGGTGGAGCAAAAGTGACAGAGAAACAGCAAGTGGGAAAAGTATTTTCAAAGCACGTTGAAGAGAGGAATGAGTGGACAGTGAGTGACCAGAGGTCTCAGTAGAGGCACGAGTGAGTAGGATCCAGGGTAGTGGTGGGGTGGTGGGGACTGATGTTGCCTCCTGTTTGCACAGAAGAAAGAGGAGAGAGAACAAAGGCAGGAATCTAAGCTGGCAGAGTGGCACATTCTGAGTCATCTTCTGAGACTGGGAGGTGAGAGAGTGACTGAAATGTGAAGAGAGGAGAAGGATTGAGAAAAGTACTATGGAGAACTGAAGACATGCTGATTAGGGATGTGTGGCAGGGCTGGGGGTACCGAAAGGGTCAAGTTGAGTTTGGAGGCCTTGAATTTGTAGTGCGTCAGTCTTTGAGGGTTTGGGATTCTCTCCCGAGATGCTCAGTGGCTGCACACGTGAACAGGCTCACCATTGGATCTGTTAGAGTTGGGTCCTTGGCGGACAGGTGCACCCATAGACTGGGTCCTGGGGAATCTGAATCCCAGAGATTCTCAAGGAACGCGGCGCTGGTCCTCAGTCTTGATGCATGCCGAAATTACCCGAGGAACTTAAAAAGTACCTGATGTTTGTGTCTCATCTTCAGGAATTCTGATTTACTTAGTTTGGGCGATGGGGACTTTGGGATTTTATAAACTCCCCGGGTGATTCTTAAGTGCAGTCAGGGTTGAAAACTATCATTCCCTTAATTTCTCACGCCTAAGCAAGCCAGAATCTGTATCAGCCAGACTAGACGATTTTATAGAACTGTAACAAACTGCAGACGTCAGTGTTTTAACACAGTGGAAGCTTATTTTCTGTTTATACAATGTCTGCTGCAGATGTAGGTGCCTCTTAGGGGCAGATCGTCTCCTTGAATATCTTGGCCTTTCTTAGTCACTGGGGCAGAGGAAGACGAGCAGGAAGTTGAGGTCTGGCTCTCACATGCTTTCACCTAGAAACTACACCCAGCACCTCATTCCCGTTTCGTTGATCCGCACTAGTAGCAGGGCCACAACTGATTTCAAGAAGAAAAGGCAACTGGATATCAGTGGAAATTTGTAGTGACTGCCACCCAAATCAAAGTTTACTGAAAATGAAAGAAAGAAAATGGTTTTTGCATTTACTTTCTTATATTTATATAGTGCTCATTACATGGTAGGTATTATTTTAATGAATCTGAAATAGGACCTCATTTAATTCTCATAATAGCCTTATTAAATAGGTACTTTTTAATGCCCATTTTCCAGAAGGGGATATTGAGGTTAAATATTTTGCCCTAGCAGAGACAAGACTGAATTCCAGGCACTGGGTGCAGAGTTCAAGTATGGAGCCTCAACACTCTATTGCCTCTGTTGTGCTTTCTCTTATCTTAGCTCCTTGGGAGTAGGGATGTGGGTGTGAAGCACAGTACAAGTACAGGACTTGTGCATGCAAAAGAATGGAGTAGTGCTTGATATTTCACTGCTGGAGGCCTAGGGAGAGGCACAGAGTGGGTTTGGGGGAGGGCAAATGGGAGGGATGGATAGTACTGCTAAGGAAACCAACCAACCAGCATGGACAGTGACTTCCGGGCCTTACCTTTTGCCTTCCTTCTATTCTCTGTCAGAGCTGCCCTTTCAGCATCTGCTGACTGTACCTTGGATCTGTACTAGATGAACCCAGAAATGGAGAGCGGGGAGAGGAGAAAAATCAGACCCCTTGAGAGTAGTGTTTGGGACATGTATGCACAAGGGATCAATTTATCCAGACGCGTTTCTGAAAACTGACATATAATTACAGCTACTATCAAATAAGCTACATTTTAAAGTCTCAAAGGAGGAATGTTTAATAATGGAATCCTTTGGGGAACCCGTAGTAATTACAGATCACTCGCTAATAAATCATTTTCCCGAGGCCCTCCTTTGCCTGGGTTCCTGTTGGGCTGGAGACACCTGCAGGGGAGCCGCTTTCTTTCTGCTGTGTCCCTGGAGCTGGCAAACACTTCCAGGGACTGGAACTCTCGGTTCTCACACACAGCGCCTCTCTAATCACCACACCTCATGACATAGAAGAAAAGGACAAATGATTCTGCCTTCAAATGGAATTTTTGTAAGAAAATAAACGAGCCAACAAAACAAAGCCCTTTGTGTGACATTGAAGCTTTTCCTTTTTGTCTCGCTCACCTGTTCAATCCTGTGGTTTGGTCACAACATATGGACTCTGTCTACAAAACACTCTGAAACGCTGTATCGGCACCTTGCTGCAATCTGCCAGCTTGTTCCTTAGGGCTGGGCGTCCAGTGGCCCTGCTGTGGCTGCTCTATTTTCCTTAACTCTGTTTTGATTGGGAGCTGTTGTGTGTTGTTGCCCCGGTTTCTCTTCTCTTTCAGTGCAGACGCAGCGATGGCAGCAGAGATTGCTGGATGTTATCAAACTAATCCAAGATCAGGCTATTTTCTATTATTTAGCAGGAGCTGTGGCTACAGGGTAGAGAGCCCTGATTCTAGTCTCTATGCAGAGTGCTCTACAGCACCATGTCATCTCGAATAAGGCACTTGCTCTTTCTACGTCTGTTTGAGACTGAGTTTAAGTGAAAACCTGTGACTAGTTTAAATGTAAATTTAAACTAGAAGATTAAAAAAAGTGAGTGATACAGTGATTTAGCACTTTACAACTACAAATTATCTTTTTATGATCATTAAAATAATCCAAAAGTTATAATGCGGTGCATTTATTAAGGACAAAGAAAAAAGGATGTTCTTTTAATTAAATCGGCAGATGGAAATGAATGGGGACATTCTATCAGTAATGGCGTGACTGTGTCTTAATGGAGTCCGAAAGAGTTTCCTCTTTGGGAAGTGTGAGCTAATACACCCACGGAGGAATGATCAGGAACAGGATATTTATACTAGATGGGAAATGCCGGGAAGCTGTCACGTTAAATCAATAGCCAGAGGCGAGATGTGGGCAGCTGATGATGTGCAAAAGAACATATAGATTTGAAATAGTCTGTGTTAATGATGGTGATAGAATTATCATACATGCTAGAAGTCTAAAATAGCAATCTATGAAAAAACATATAATAAGCCTGCCTATCTGTTCACTGCCCCAGTCAGTGAATGGTTGATTAGTCCAGGATCTTTTGAACTCAGGTCCCGTAGGACTCACCACATAGTATTTGAGGGTGGTGTAGGTTTTGCAGACCCCTCCCAGGGGCACACACCCTACCCAGCCTCAGGGAGGAAGCCCTCACCTCTGAGGACACCTCTTGACTTCTGCCTGCGGAAAACTAACCACAGGGACCCAATCTGCCAGAGTCTCTAGTTGTTTAACTAAAGTCACCCCAATGTATTTACAAGACGTTCTAGCGGTAGGGGGATAAGCTGCTTCAACGGCAGCGCTTTAGATAGAAAGCTAGACTAGCCAGTGTTATTCAACCCAGTTTCTTGATTTTTTTTTCTAGAATCTTAATACATCGAGACGCTTATTTGTTTTTTGTTTTTGCTTTGTGTCAACTATTACGTTTGCTCAGCTGCCCAAACTCTGGGTAGGGGGGAGGCAATTTCAGACGAGAGGTGAAAAATGACCCCAGGTAAAGCATGGATCTTGGTTCATTTAACTCTCTTCGGGCCCTCACCCACGGAGAGAGGGATCCCATAGAGGAGAGAGAGAGAAGAGAGAGAAGATAGGAGACACACACACACACACACACACACACACACACACACACACGGACAGATGGACAGACAGACATTTGCAGCATGAAGGCCAGCGATAGATAAAAGGGGCGGGGGCATTACGCTTTACAAAATCAGACTCCGTGGGAGGGCAGGCCCCGGATGGATGTTAGCCCAACCCAGCCAGAGGACTCTCCTTCTAGCAAGCTGTGATTATTTCTGAACCGGTTACCTCGCCCCTGGCATGTTCTGACCCCAGCTAAGGGGCTGGATCCATCCAACTGAACTTTCCGCGTCGCCACTCAAGACTTCGCCCGCCACCAAGCGCTGACCCTGCTGCAGTGCACTTCTGGCCTCCACTCCGCCTCTGCTCCGTACCGTCACCTGGCCCCCCGGGCCCGGCCGGCGCCCCCAGAGGCCCGTGCCTCTCCAGCCCGAGCGTGTGCACTGACCTGGCGGGGTTCCTACAACTGAGTTGAGACTCCGAGCCCGGAGTTCCAGGCTCCCTAGCTGGGGGTGCGGGTGGGGCGCACATTTGCGTTCTTAACAAGTTCTTAGGTGGTGGCGAGGCTGCCGCTTCGGTTGGGGGCGGCTCTGAGAACCAGCGCCTCAGATGAAAAAAGAAGGCGTCGCGGCTCGGGCTTCCTGTATGCATTTTAAAAAGCATTCTCGCTCCGTTCGCACTTCAGCCTTTCCCCACGTCTGTAGCAGTCCCTGGATCCCGGACGGCTGCGAACGGGGCCGCTCGCGTCCCGGCTCCCGAAGGCCCGAGGTGGCTCAGGGCGCCTCCCGCCCAGCCCGGCCCCCGCCGCGCTCCCCGGCTCGGGGGCGTGCAGTGCCCGCTCCGCTCGTGCCGTCGCTGGAAGCTTTTCAGTAACTTTGCCCGCAGCCGGGCTCGCCGCCGGCCGCAGCCTCCCGGGAGCTCTCGGCTGCCGCACGCGGCCCCGCCCCGCCCCGCCCCGCCCACTCCGGGCGCCGCTCTGCGCTGTGCGCTGTGCGCTGTGCGCTCGGACCCGGCGCGCGCGGGCTGCGGGCTGCGGACTGCGGGGCGGCTCCGGGCGCCCGGGCCGGAGGGGGCGCGGCAGCGTCAGGTGGCTGCTCTGCGTCCCCGCGCGCCGCCCAGTCCCGACGCGGCGCTCCGCCGGCGGCAGCGGGAGCCGCGTCCGCAGGAGCTGGCGACTCGCGGCGAGGGGACCCGCCCGGCGCCCTCCCCGCGCGCGCCGGGATCTCGGGGGGCCGCGGGGAGCCCCGCCGCCGGCGCCCGGCTGCGCAGAAGTTGGGCTGCGCCGGGCGGCCGCGAGCAGCTGCGCCGCGCGGCGGGCCGGGACCCCGCGGAGCGAGGCGCGGCCGGAGCGTCCGTCCCCGCCCGGACCCCGGGGCGCCGGCCGGCGGGGGCATGCTGAGCCCGCGCCCGGGCGCCCGTCGAGGCGGCCGCGGGCCCGGCGTTAGCACCGGCGGGACAGCGCCGGCGGGGGCGGCGCAGGCGCACTGTGCCCGGCGGAGCCTGCGGCTCCCGAGCGCCGTGTGCGGCACTGCCACAGTCGGGGCAGCGGCCGGGGGAGCGCTACTACCATGAACTGCCTGGCGCTCCTCCCCAGAGCCGCGCATCCGGGTCGGGCTGGAGACACAGTCAGGGGCCCCCGCCGCCGCCGCCGCGCCCCCCGCGCTCCCGCCTCGAGCTCCGCCGCCTCTGCCGCCTCTTCCTCCACCTTCTCTTCCGGCTTCCCCCCCTCCCCCGCCGCGGATCCTGGCCGCCGCTCTTCAGACCCAGGATGCCGGGGGGCAAGAGAGGGCTGGTGGCACCGCAGAACACGTTTTTGGAGAACATCGTCAGGCGCTCCAGTGGTAAGGAGAGTTGCGGTTCGGGGCACCCTCGCGTGCGCCCCGCCGCGCGCGCCCCCAGCCTCCATCCCGTGCCCGGCGAGGGGGGAGGGGATGCAAGGCTGCCTGACTCGGTGGCCCCGGTCAGCAGCTGGACCTGACTGGGGGCGGGGGGAACTGGTGGAAGAAAGTTAGCTGAATCTCCTTCCCAGGAGGTGGACACCCCTCTCCCACCCGTCCAGAGCCCAGAACGGCAGCCTGGGGACGGGCGGGTGAAGGGTAGGCGTATCCGGAGAACTGACTTGGGTTTGGCTTTGACGAGGGCTGTCTTTCTGGTTTATCCTTTGTCTACATTTTTCCTTAGGTGGACTGCGGGGACTGACCAGATTCTTAGAGTTAATCTCAGAGGAAGGGTTTCCTTTAGATTGGGGATGGCTGCGAAAGTGTCAACTTAACCAGATCGAAGTCTCTGGGAGGGTTGCTTTGTCCCAATGGACGCTGCTGAAAGGTACCTTGTATTAGGGAGAGTAGTTGGAGTTGAACCTAAAAAAGAGATCCAGTGCTTGAGAAATAGGAAGGCAATTGTTAGGGCCAAATTTAAAGTTTCTCCTTTTTAAATTTTTTCTCATTGTCCACTGGTCTATATGATATATCTCACTTGGCTTAGGCAGGAGAAATGTAGAAGTGAAGCAATAACTACTGTACTTTTAATGGAACTGTAGGAAGAATTTTAAAATGGCATTGTATTGGTATTAAGGTTTTCTTGCCATAAAGTGTCTTTAAAATACCATCCATTTATGCGTGCATTTTCCTACAATATATTCTGGATGGGAATGGCCACATATTTCACATTTAAGACTGTGCAAACTTTGCATTTTACTGAAATCTGTATCATCTACTTGTTCTTAATTCTTTTACACACATTTCAGCTTCATAAGCAAGATATGTTGAGTATCCTTTAAAGTTTTTTCCTTCTGAGGCCTGTTATTTTGTTGGGGGATCTTGTACCTGGAGAACTATGAGAGACAGTTCTGCCTCTGGAGTACAGTAAAGGTTGGAACAAAGCAGTGGAGAGTATTCAGTTCCATCATTTCTTTTTGATTCACTGAAATGGTATTTACTTGGGTGCCTTACCCAGCATATACTCCGTGGGTCCTTTGAATGAAAAGTGATTAAGACACTTCCACTGTTTTCAAGAAACCCGTGCCTGGTGGGCAAGACAGAAGCACACTCACATGGTAACGAATAGTTAAACACTGTACAATGATGCTTTCTCTAAGTTAGAAGATTGGGTTATACTGAGTCTTAGTTCAGGATTGCCTTTAAAAAGAGGTTTGCAGATATTTCCCCTTAGTTTGGGACTGTATGTATTTGAGTGTCCCAAAGTGTTTTTCTTAAATCTCTGACTTTGTTTTTGGTTTTACTTTCCCTTCGGTCAATGTCCGATATTAAACAAGTCTGAAGCTGCATTGTTACATTTAGGTTGGCCAAAAAATAGCTTATGGGGTCTGGTCTAGTATTCATTTTAATACCTGTCATGTTACTAGCCATTCCAGTGTGATTTCATGTGTGTCTTCAATTTTTATGATATAAGATATAAATTCATAACGGTAGCATTTTCAATACTTACATGTTACCTTCTTGTATTGACATCATGCATGGATCTAGAATACAAGGGAGTATTACTGTTAAAACAATCAATCGTGGGAGAACTTAAAGGTTATTGGAATCAGCTATTTGAGATAGACAAGTCTTACTTCAGTTTTCTTATCCTCCTGGGTTTTTCAACTCCATGCAGTTTGGCCTGCGAGAGGACTTTCCACAGAAGGCCTTAGAAATAAAACCCACAGGCTCTCCCTTGCTGTGCTTGGTAAAGAGGAAAGTAATAAGAATCCCTTGATAGAGGTTTACTAATAGAGCATCTTTGGTTGAAACTTCTTACACAGACTGGAATGATGAGCTTGTTTTTAGAATATGTTTATTTTAGATTTAGCTTGAAATTAAGATGTACCTTACGGGGCCCAGAAATACCTGCTTCTGATGCTTCCTGTTTACATCTGCCATCCAACTTAGTGAATATTTTATCTTTCGTACACTTCACATTCATAATTGCTTCATTGGCTTTAGTGTTTCTTTCCTTGGGTAACTCCAAGTGTGAGTGAGAAATTTATCTGTTTTTGCATTTGAAAATTCCACCTGCAGTTGCCCCTGACTTTGAATAGTGCTACTTAAAACCCCTGAGGTTTGTTTGAAATGTGTTGAATATTTGAAGATACACACACATCTATATATAATAAGTACTGAATAGTCTCAGTACTCCTTTCACAGGAAGTATCTTAGAACTTGAGAATTACGGTGTGAAACTGATCTACGTATTCTTGTGGGAATATCCCTCAGCTGTCATTTGATATGATTTGGCAGGGAAATTGAAAAATTCATCCTGCAAGATTGTTTCATTGGGATTGATAGAGAACACTCCCTTTAGGCTTCTCATAGATGGCTCAGATTTATCACACTGAAGATTTCATTATTCAGTAACTTACAAACATTGGAAGAGAAATTCTGATAGAGCTTTAGTGAGCAAAGGAAGCAAAAGGGCCAGCACTCCCAATCTGTCTAAGAGTCCAGGAAACAGAATGGCATTGCGTTTTGACCCGTACCATACAGAAAGCTTTCTTTCTCCTCCACCATCATTTGCTACGTAGAAGACGACCAGATCGTGTAGTGAGTCAGACACACATAGAAATATGCACAGAGATGCGCAGAGGACACAGAAGCATATAGATACACAGATGGCCAGGCATCCACTCAGATACTTAAGACAGAGGAGGCAACACACATACATAAGGAGCACAGCAGAGACAGAAAAAAGGTGAAACACACACACGCACACACACATGTACACATGCACACACATGAGAGAGAGTGAGAGAGAGGAAGACAGAGAGGGAGAAAAAGAGGGAGAGGACATGAAAGGGAAAGGGTCACAAAGAAAATACCAGGCATTTATTTTTGTCCATTGGGAAGCCAGTGAACTGAAATCTTGGCCATTAAAGCCCATCAGAGAACTTTTCGATGCTGCAGAACAAACGAGAAAGAAGTATGGTAGGATCCGAGCGTAGCTTTTAAACCTGAGGTTTCCTAATAAAGTTCCAAAGTCCTCCACTGCAATTGCAGAACGACAGCGCTGTATTCCGTGCCCTAGAGTATCAACTCTAGCCTGTCTGCTGTTACTTTACACCTCTCGAGATTGGATTTTTATTTTTCTTATTTAGTAGACTCTGTTATGGGAAAGCATTGCAAATTGTTACCAGTGATTGAAAGTCTATAAAACAGTGAAGGCATTGAGTGAGAGAGATAGACACACAAACTTGGCAGCCAAATCTTGAAATAGGAGAAGTAGGGAATTCCCCTCTTTGGTTTTAAGACTAAAGACAAATTAAAATCATTTTTTTCAAATCAAAGGAGTTACAGCTGGGGATTTAGCTCAGTGATTAGAGTGCTTGCCTTGCAAGCACAAGGGCCTGAGTTCGATCCCCGGCACCACAAAAAAAAAAAAAAAAATCAAAGGAGTTACAATGATTCTTAGCATGTAATACTAGTAAAGAGAGAGAACAGTACTACAAATAGTTGTAAAGGTCAAAAGTATAGCGGCAATAGGCGTTTATAGATACCTCTTAAAAATATTTTTATTTTTGACATAATGTATATACTCAGAGGTTGCAGTGTGACATTTTAATACATGCACACATTAGGCTTATCTGTCACTTCATATGTTTATCATTTCTTTGAGTTAGGAGCATTCAAAATGCTCTCTGCTATTTTGAAATGGCAAATTAATCGTTGTTAACCATAGTTAGGGTTAGATAAATTTTGGCTGGCAGTATCAAAATGGGTTATTGTGGAAAGAGGGCTTGAGAACTGTGTGATGAGGCCCTCACATTTGAGCAACATCTCCTGCAAGGCCCCGTCCCAAGTGCTTACTGGCTGATCTGTGTCTTGAACATTATTAAGACATTTTCCCTTATTTAAATTTTAATTAATTTATGCGATGTATTCCTCAATCTAAATTAAGTGTAGGAAGCAGTAAACTTGTGTATAGAAGTTAAATGCCTGAAAGAAAACACCTGTTTTTTAGGATGTTTAGGTGGAATTTTAGATAAAAAAGGCAAAAAAAAAAAGTTTCAGAGTTCTCAATCTGATCATGTTATACATTGTCTTTGGGTAGAGGGCAAACTAGGTTGCCAGACCGAAAAGTTTACAAGTACAAATTAACATCTTTTTATTAGAAATTTATTAATATTTTAAGCACTATGAAAACTTAGGCCTGTTTTTCTAGTTTTATGAGAAATGAGAAGTGTTTTTCTTTTTGGAGGAGAAAAGGGCCCAGGAAAGAAGATAGAAGGTAATGTTTTATGAGGTGCTTATGCTTCGGGAGAAGCTCAGTATCCCCAGTTTTCCGTTTTTCTAGAGATGGCTGGGTTGCATAGCTGCTTACTTGCCACCTCTTACTTATACAAAGTCCGAATTTATCTTTGTGCTGCAATTGACGTTTGTAAAAATTGAGGTTTTAAAAGATTCCCAGATGAGAGAAAGCACAGAACTAGTGATTTCAAACCAAAACAAAACGAAAAAAGGAATAATCATCACTTTTTAGCATTATCCAGCTTCAAACAAATGGTGGAAAGTAAGCAGATTTCTTTTTCTTGCAAAATTCTTGGTATTTTTTTTTTAGAAAGGCTTTCTGTAACATCCAAGGCACTGTTCAGGAAATATTGATAAAACCACACAGTGTTTTTGAAGCATTGGTTTACCCATGTCTTATAATGTGCCACTTTAACATTTAAAATAACAAAGAGGTTGAAATAATACTGACCACTTCCTAAATCATATTGACAAATAAGCCAGAGGATTGTCTCTGGCTTCCGAGCCCACACTGCGTTGTATAACAAATGCAGCGCCTTGCTGACCGAGGGCTGCCTACCTCGGGAAACCCTGTCGGAACTAGAAATCCCCCCCTTTTTTAAATCTTTTCCTTGATTCCAGAAGTAGGATGTGTAAGAAATCCATTTACTTGTCATTTTTAACTGACCTACTTAAAAAAAGAACCACATAAGCCACTATTTTAATAGAAGGGAATAATTATGCCTATTTTAATTGATAATGATTGAGTAGATTTCCGTGAAGAAACCTTTTAGGTTAGTGCTTATCTTTTACTTTCACTAGGATTAATATCCATTTCCTGGCTTGGAGGAATAATGCTTCCTCATTCCCCAGTGAGCCTAGGTAGAGGCTGCGTTGTTCACCAAAATTCTGTCCTTACCGCTTACCACGAGAGGGCACTCTGAGTTCTGTCTCAGGTGAACTGAGTCCTCAGTCTCTTTCCTCTTCTCTGCTCTTGCCTTCACCCTCCGGATCACCCTGAGAGTTAGTTCAGTTAGCTGTTCCTCTTGGAAGAAAACACCTCAAATATGAGACATACAGGAAGTTCAGTAGTGAGACACTCATTTCAGTTATTAAAATTTAATTGATGTTGACCAATGTTTTCTGCCTAAATGAATGTGGTGCTAATAAAAACAGTATTATAAGGTGATATTAATAAAATATTTCTTAGAAAATAGAGCACCTTAGCATATAAACAAATTTTATTATATAGTACAATGTCGTGGCAACACAAATATAAAGTTCTGCAGAAAATGTGAAGTGCATAGTGCTGCATAGTAAGAAGGCGATTAAATATTTCCTATTTCAACAAAAGTTTTCCTCTATTTAAAGTCTTTGTAAAACTTATGTTAAATTTGTGAGGTAGAATCAGTTTAATTTTATCGAAAGGTAGTTCACAGATTTATAATTACTTTCATAGGATGTTGTGCAGTTCTCGTATTTTGATGTTATCCGAATGTTAAAAAAAAAAACAAAGCTAAAACAAATTACCTTTAAAGTTCTTCAAATTATTAAACTCCAAAAAACATATAATTGGGAATATATTACTTTAAGAGGTTTGGTTTCCTGTTAGTCAGCAAGTCTGAATTTGGATTTGAGGGAATTTTTTGGTTGAGTTGGAAACCATATGTTGAGAGATACATTCTTTCATAAGTTCCATACAAAATCAGTTTTAATGGGAAAATTAAAATGTTCCATAGAGTACTTTGATGAATGAAAGAGATGTGTGTGAAATCAAATAAAAAAGATAACAAGTTCAAAATCGAGTGGCAGTTGTTGTGGAAATTGATGTCAAAGAAAGTATTAGTGTTGGTGCACTTCAAGAAATGGACATTTTAAAATATATACTTTCCCAGGAGCAGAGTAGAACTCACAGAAATCTTCAGGATGTGCCCTAATAGGTTGGCTTAATAATACTTGGCATGATTTTTCATTATTTAAGAATGACTAAAAATAATCATTTAAATATTCTCACTTTATATAAGATAGAAGTTAATATTGGGAAGGCCGAGTCTTGAAAGATATTTGATCACATGAAAGTAGTAATAATTATTGTGATGTATGTCAGTGTGCATTTTAGATATTATTTTAGTGTTTGGTTATATGTGCATACTATTACCTTAATAAAGTAATCCATTTGTACACAGTCTAGATGGTAGTTTTATAGTATTTTCACATGGAAAAAGATAGGAAAATTAATGGGCAAAATAATTTAGAAAGGAAGAATATTTGGAGAGCTATTGAAATTTTACTGAAAATGGATTTCTTGCTCTTTTTGGGTATGGTTCAGTCAGAACAATATAACTATTAAGTGCAGAGTCCTGCGGGCTTTGAGAGATCAGCAATTTGAGATCTAAGCTTAGGTACACAATCGTGACAGTTTCTAGATATAAAGACATAGAACTGGGAAGTCATGAAGATTTTGATATATGAACCAAGCTTGTTGGTGGCATGAGCCACACGTTACTAATGCTTTCATATCCTCCATGGTAGAAAGCACGCAGTAGTAAGTACTGGTAGAATGAGTGCTTTTTGTTTTTTGTTTCCTAAAGTAACCAAGTTCATAATTGACTTTTTTCCTAAATCATGTTGATTACCTCTATTAAGTAAACTTGTGTAAATAATTGCATAGTTTAAAATATGTGGGTAATCATTGTATGTGGCTGAAGATAGAAATCACTCTCTATGGGGCGAATTGCCTGGTACTCACAAGAGCAGGAGAGGTGAACATAAAAGAGGTTCTGTGTTTGTCTGCTTTTCCAGCTTGATGTACAGCTGAAAAATTTTCTACCATTTTGTTGTTGTTGTTGTTGTTTCAATCTCCAAGGGCTTAAATGCTAGGCTCTTTTATTAAAAAACACTGTTTATGAATTTTCAGATTCCAATTAAATTTGTTTTTAACAACTTTGCAGTTAGGCGTTATTGATGGTGAGTTTTATCCCTGTGAATCGATCTTGCCTGTTCATGTATCTTCCGAGAGTTCTGCCTCGGAGCAGGGCAGCTTACAGACAGCAGGCCAGCCTCTGATTTCCAAATTGAACCAAAAATTGATTGACCACTTGGATTGTGGGGAAAAGTTAACCTTTGTCCTGTTCTTTTCCGAAACCTTTTCTGTCTCCAGGCATCTTTTTTGACTGGGAGTAATTAAAACATGTGTTTTTTGGCATGTATTTATAGCACTGTGAAAATAGAAGAATTCTATGTTAGAGTTTAAAGTTCTCAGAAAAAGTCCTCTAAAAACAGCCCCCTCACCCCCACCCCCCTCACCCCCTACTGTGAGGGGGAAGCAGTTCCCACCTCCTTGCTGGACCCTCATGCCCTTTATCGTTCCTTATCATTCATACAATAAAATTTCATTGAGTGCCCACTCTACTGTTGGGGTTGCTTAGTAAGCACAGCGACAAGGTGTCTCTCCTTTTTCTCAGAGGGGCAGTGTGTAGGGGAGGGCTGCGTTATAGTCTTGCCTCTGATCCTTACTAACTCTGTGACTTGCTTTACCTGTCCCTAGTCTCCTTATCTCTAAAATACAAGCAATAATGGTACCTAATTTACGTGGTCAGAGTGCAAGTTAGAAAAGGTCCTAAGTGCAAAGTGCAGAAAATAGTGTCTGCCATCTGTTAGGTATTATTTAGTTGCTTAATATTAAAATGCACCTCTTTGATTGAAGCTTTTCATTTTTAGTCACCATCCTTTTATAACTCTGCAACAAATTTTTGGCTAATCCATAATGTCAAAACTTTCTAGAAAGTCACAAGTGAACATTTAAAGGCTTTTACATTTCGTTCTTATGGCTTTGCAGGATCTGAGACTTCGCTACTTGCCCTCTCCACACGGATTCATTGTTATTTTTCCTGATTTTATATGTTCTCCTGCCTTTTCCCCTCTGGCTGCTCCTTTTTTTCCTCTCTTTCCTTTCCCTCTCCCTTCCTGCTCTCCTGGAAACTGACTTTCCACTCAGATTCTCCCTTCAACTCTCCTTCTTACATCTTTACTCTTCTTTTCAGGCAAGCTTGGCTTCTGCCGTAATTTAAGCTTTATCTTCTCTCTGCCCTGGTCCTGTGTCTGTAGAGGAAATACAGAATTTCTCCTTTCGTTCTTCTCAAAAGTTATCTAAAACTCATTATGGCCAGGGCTGAATTTATTTGCTTTTGGCTTCAAACAAATTGATTTTCTTTGATATTTTCTCATGTTTCTTGATGGCATCTTTACATTTTTTGTCTTTCAGTCTATAAATCTTAAGTCAACTTTGACTTCCCAGTCAGTATAGTGTTAGTCTTACTTCCTGACCAGATTATCATCCTTAGGGGCAAGACATTTGTCATCTATTTCTTTTGTACCTTCTTTAAAAGTGCTGTGTGTGGAGTAGGTGAATTCATGTGTATTCTCCATACTGACTCATCTCAGGGCATGAAACATGTCCATAACGGACCTCATACACAGCCAGTGTAGATAAATGTATTGGACCAAAGAAAGACCTACAAGTCGTCTCATTAGCTGAGCTCAGACAGAGAGGCTCTCCAAGGGTCAGGGGTGAGTGTGGGAGCATTCCCTTCACTCCTTCCTAAAGAGCCTCTCTTCCCTGAAGTGACCATAGTCAAGGCCAGCTGGTCTCTTCCTGCGTTACGCCTGGCCCGGCTCGTCCCCGCCCGTGGTGACACGTGGGGCTCTCCAGGTCTGTAACACCTCCCTTGCAGGGTCTTGGAAGGATCCAGCAAAGCCACAAATCTCTCAGATCTACACTCTGTCTTGTTGCGGTAGAACTTAATAATTACTTTTTTGTATTTTGTCTTAGTAACTCAAAGTAGGAAACACTTTCTTTTTTCTTTCTTTTCAACGAAAGCAAAAAGATGAAGTACTTGAAACTTTCCTAAGCCATCAACTGAACTTAAAAGCATTTGGTTTACTTTATTAAGGGTTTACTAATCTGGAGAAAACCCCAGAATTAAAACCAAATGAACAAACAACTCATCCCTGCCTGCCTTGTCCAACCCCCCAAACAAAACCCTCCTGCTTAGAACAAAAGGGACATCAGTGCTGTTGACTTCAGTACCTGGCATTCTTTGAGAAGACCAAAAAAAGGAAAGTAAAAAGGTCAGTCTCTTCTTCTAACTGGCCCAGTGAAAATTGGCCCAAGGAGGAAAATGAACTGAATTTGTAGATCTGTATCTTTTCCTCAACTAGTTCCTGTTGCACAGACAGAAACTTAAAAAAGGATAAAGCTTCAGGAAATTAATTGGTGCGTAATAATTCGGAAAAGCCTCCCTTCTGTTTTTCTACCATGTGTGCAGGTTAAATCGGTCTTTTCATTGAGGTTCTTTTTTAGTTACTTGCTATTAATGTTTGATTGATTGCCTTAAAAAGGTTAACTTCAAAGAAAATGTGTAAACCTTTAAGAAGAGATGTGGTTTGTTTGTAAAATTTTTTTTCTTTTTTTCTTTTTTTGCAGGAGTTAAAATGATGATTGAACAGTAAATATACAATATGTTTTGGGGGATAAAAACATTTTGACTGGTTAAATTTTATTCCCCAAGATTATGTAAGTAGTGTATGCCCAGAGGTCTTTAGGTATTTTAAGAAATTTTATTGTAATAGAATTCAGTAAAAATTTGCCATTATCTACATCAAGGGAAATGTTTTCTGTTGTATTATGAGACTATGACTCATATAGGCCATTATTGCAATTATATTTTGCTCTAATGAGTCTGACCAGTATACTTTGTAGAAATCCATCTTCTCTTGAGCAAAACGCCAACTATTAAAAGTAGAAACTAAATCACTGAAGATTTTTTTGTGGGGAGAAAATGTTTTCTGAAACAAAATTTATATTGTTTCTGCCATTAGAATTTCAGCAATAGATGTTCAAGTGTCTTGTGCATTCTGAACCACTTTGGCTAAATGGAGAAATGAAAGTTAATGCCGTCAGAGAAACACAGAAACTTAAAAATGTACCTTTGATCTTGAAGGAGATGAAAAGTGGAGGCATATTTTTATCTTTGATGACAGCTGAACAAGTTTGAATAAATTAACAGATAATTTTTGCATACTTCAAACTCCCACAGTGATGGTCTGCTTAATGTTGCCAATATTATTATATAATGATTAGTCTCAATGTGGAAGGTACAAAGTGCACATGTCTATATAGTTGGTTTATTGCTCTAGAATTATAGGGTAAAGGCGTGTTTTGTAAGGACATGAAAGTGACCAGACTTATAATCTGTTATTGAGACAGAAATGTGCAGTGCACGCACCCGAAATTAACATTGCGGATATGGATGTGACATGTAAATTATTTATGCTTTTGTTTAGCCATCTGTACCAAGATTTTATTTAATCCAAATAAAATGTGCTGTCTGTGCGTCAGGGTTTGTTCTGTTACTGTTATATGAACCTTAAATATATCTGTAGATATCACTTACCAAGAAGACAAATTTAAAAATATAATAATATAGACTCTGTGATTTATAAGTTTCCAGAAGCCAATTTAAAGTGCAGGGTAATCTGTTTAGGAATACCTGTTTGTTTGTTTGTTTTTTTTTTTTTTTCAAAAAAATAGTATTGTCAGTTCTTGGAGAAATATACCTGGCTTAGGCCTTATCTATATTCTTATAGATAAGGCTTAGGCCTTATCTATATTCTTGACAATATCTAAGCATTGCTTTGAAATTGTTTATTGACTGTATGACTCTAAATAGGAATCAACACTTTTTATTTGATTTGGTCACTCAGGAAACCTTTGTGGCTATGTAGTGATGGATACATTTACGTGATCTTTGACTTCATGCATTCAACAACTCAAGATTAAATTTATAATTAGAAATCGTGGCAAGCATTTTGAAGGAAAAGGGGACGGCGTTGTGACTGTGTGGAGCAGGGACTAATTGTGATTGAAAATAATGTTAGGGAGGCCTTTCTAAGGAAGTAGTGTTAAATTGATACCTAAAGTAAGTGGCAGTGAGGTAAGTGGCCAGAGTATTTCAGGGAATGAGAAAACATGTACAGCCCTAAAGAGAGAAAAAGAAAGTGAGTAGTTATGTTTGAGATTTCAAGACATGTATTTGGGTTACAGTGGACAAAAAGAGGAGGAAGTAACAGTTAGGGTCCTACCTATTCAGGAGAAGGACTTTGCGTTATTTTCCAAGTGCACTGGGCAAATCTCCTGGTCACAGTGGTTTCTTGATTAGGGATTGGAGGGAGAAGGAGTAAAAGTGGGAGACCATCTAGAAGACTGTGGCAATCAAACAGGCAGAGATGGTGGTGGTTTGGCTGGAGATGGTAACAGTAGAGATAGAGAGAAGTGGCTATATCTGACATGTTATTCGTAGGATTATTAGGATTGGTAATTGGATGGCATGAATGAGGACATGTGAGGGATGACTCCCATGGTTTTGACTTCATTGGCTGGGTACAGATGGAGGTAGGGAAGGTTTCCTTGAGATGGGAAAACTGGAAGATGGCCGTATTTGGAGTGGATTCTAAAAGTCCCCTGCGCTATCACTCGGTCACCCAGTTCACTTTTCATTCCTTTGAAGAAAAGAGGAGCCCAGTCAGGGGAACTTAGTCTCGTTGTTTACAGGTGTGATTTCTGCATTCCACTGATGGGGTTTAGAAAACAGCTTTCACAGGTCAGTGATGAGCCTAGTCTAGTTTTTCTTGGGTGATAGAAACATGTAGCTTCAGATTTTAATAAGAGACTGATTCAGAAACAAAGTAAACTTTGGAGTAAAACCAAAATCCCAAAGCAAACCTAATTTGATACACTGGTACCTTGGTACTCATTCATTGGTTCTGGGAAGTGTGACGAATACCAAAAAAGGATGGGTACTAAACAAGTTGTTTTGGCAGAAAAGGCCACTGATTTGTGAAGCACTTGTCACCGTAAGTTCTAGCTTGCACTTTGAGTACCAAACACTTTGTGTGTCAAAGTGTGTGGAATACAAAATTCCAGGAGTTTCAAAGCAGTTGAGCACCAAGATCTGACTATAAATGGGTATTTGACAGTCAGCATCGCTGAAAAGCCTTCTTTAATGAGTCCCTTTTAGACAAAGTAAAATTGCTACATGGGTTTTATTTCATTACTTCTAAGGTTCATATTTACCTTCTGGGTTATACATTTTTGGAATGTGTATTGAGTTCTTTAGAATTAGAGGATTTGGAGAGTTACAGGGTGTGAATGCTTGTGGCTGTGAACGACTGTGCTTGGTCCTCTATGGGGGACCGGGAGGAGCGGTTGTAAAGGGCCCTCAGCTGGGGCTTCTTTCCGCACTCCCGCCTGCACTTTGTCTCCAGTGGAGACTCTGCTCAGGGTCTGAGAACTCTGAGAATGACAGTGGTGATCTGCGGGAGGTGTGCTTCTCCAGAGTTAGGGCTGGATGATTACAGTTAGAGGGAAAATCCAGTTGGGTTTCCTCCAAGCTGCTAGACCTTGGCAAAATCATAAATCGGTAAAAGCGCTTCCTTCTTTTCTGTGAAGTCCTTTGCTTTCCCATTTCTGTTCCACGTCTTCTCTTTTCCTCACTCCTCTAGGATTCCTTTGTGTGTCTTACCACTTCTTAAAATATCTCAGAACTCTTGCTAATGCTCTGAAATACTTCTCTCTAGGCTAATTTGCATAAAAAGTTGGGAGAGAGAAAAAGCAGAGGCTTAAATTTGCAAAAAGGTTTGCCACCATCGTTTTTCTACATGTATCTCTTTAAAAAATAATTTATTGTATGTATATAAAGTATATAACATGCTCTTTTGATATTAATATACGTAACGAAGTTATTACTACAGTCACAAAAAAACTACCCATCACCTCCCATAGTTATGTGGTAAGAGAGAAAAATCTCTCAGCAATTTTCCGTATATGATAAAATATTATTGATGATAGACCTTGTGCTTGTACATTAGATCTCTAGACTTAGTCATCCTGTATAACTGCAAGTTTGGACCCTTTGGCCTACTTCTCCCCATTTACGTCTCTTCCTTGTCCCCATTGTTAATGTCCTGGAATTTCTGAATCTAACAAAGGTATAGTTTTCATGATTCAAAACAGTAAAACAAAAATCCCGTCTAATCACGTCGGGACAGCTCAGAAGAAAACATTTTTTCCCCTCCCTGGAATTGCTGTGGAAAGGAAAAGAAATCAACATAATATTGTGGTGTTTTTATTAACTGACTATAATCTCTTTTCTCTCAGAAAGTTTTGGCAACCCGGATTACTGATCCCCTGGTTTATGCATGGTTTCCTTTAGGAATGGGATTAATATACAGTAATATTCATCTAAATGGAATTATTTTTCTCTTGTCTCAAGAAATTGTTCTGCAAAGGGGAAGTTCTTCTTTCTACTAAAGAAAACAAAAACATATGCAATGGTGCAGAAATACCATGTGATAGAACAGAATGCCTTACGCAGCGAGGCCTGGTTCTGTCTTTTCCCTCATCGGATGCCCTTTTCCTACGTCTGCCGGTCGAGTCCTTTAACTTGCCCGGTCTGCTTTTCCATCTGTAAAAAGGAAGGAAAAGGTGCACAAGATGGATGCATTCATATCCTTGGGAATCACCTGAAGATCTTGTTAAAATAGTAGTTCTGATCCAGAAAGTCTTGGGTGGGTCCCAGATTCTGCATTACTTATCAACTCCCTGGTGACTCTGGTCACACCGGAAGGAGCAAGGGACCAGATCAAGGGGTCCCAGACTTGGTTGAGCATGAGACTCATCTCTGAGGGAGTCATTTCAGTGCATCTGCATTAGAATTTAGCAGTGCCTATTTTTGATACTCATGACAAGATTCTATTGCAGCTGCTAGCATTTAGGAATCATTGCACTAGATTAGTGCTTCTCCACCCTGGCTGCGTATTAGAACCACCTGAGAAGATCTAAATATGAATGCTGATGTTCAGGTCCCAGTGCAGACCAGTTTCAGCAGAATCTTTGGGGTGTGGGAATTGGGATGAGTAACTTTGCTCACAGTCCTATTTCCCTCAACCTCTTCACAAAGAAATGTACAATCAAGATTTAGAAATACCAGTAATGATCCCTAGGGGCCATATTCAAAGGCTTTATTCTTAATTGATAGATCGTAATTGCAGATACTTATGGGACCCAATGTTCTGATACATACATGCATCCTGGAATAATTAATTTGGGCTGATTAGCATATCCATTGTCTCAACTATTTGTCATTTCTTTGTGGTATGAACATTTAAACTCTTCTCTTTCAACTATTTTGAAATATATAATATAATCTTATTAACTATAGTTGTCTTGCTCTGCAATACAACCCCAGAACTCATTTCTTCTGACAGTAACTTTCTACCCGTTGGCCAGTGTAGCCACTTTCCTCACCTGCTTCTGTTCCCCAGCTTCTGATAATCACCATTCCATGCTGTATTTTTTTTTTTTAATTTTTATTTTTACCAAGAACATGTATTGTTACATTGTACACATAATGATCATAATCAACATGATTATTTTATACCTGTACATGATGTATCTTGGCTTTCCCCCCTTCCCCTCCCCGCCCTTCCATTCACCCACCCCTCTCTATTTGCAACAAGTTTATTTACATTTTTCCATTTTTTTCCCTTTCATCTTACTTTTAACCTTCCTTCTTTATCCCCCTTTTCCCCATCTACTTCTCCTCTCTTTGAATACTATCTTTTTTTTTTTTTACATAATGTCTATTATCCCCCTTTGTCCTTATTTACACTTATGGTTTCTCATACCAGAGAAACAATTTGATGTGTACTGGTAAGTGTCTGATTTATTTCACTTAAGAGTATATTCTCAAGGTACATCCATTTACCTACAAATGTCTCTAGTTTGTCCTTTTTTATGGCAGAATAGTACTCCATTGTGTTGTTGGGCATTTAGGTTGTTTCCAAGACTTAGCTACTACAAACTGTGCTGCTATGAACATGGTTGTGCACATACCACTGTGGTATGATGATTTTAATTCTTCTGAGAAGATACCAAGGAGAGGAATAGCTGGGTCAAATGGAACCTCTACTTGTAGTTTTCTGAGGAATCTCCACAGCATGCTGTATTTCTAAGCGTGTGTGTGTGTGAGTGTATGTGTGTGTACTTGTTTTGAAAGTTTTTCAAATGGCCCTATATGACCATATTGAATTAAGGGCCCATAATTTCTAACCCTTGAGGAAAAAGTACTTGTTTTATTTTATGTCCATTTCTTAGAGGATCCTAAATGGTCTTGAAAGATTATAATGTTTTCAAGCGTAAGTCTTCTGTAGAAATCTAGCCAAGAATTGAATTTGTTGATGTGGAATTACTGCTTCTGAATTCCCATAGCCTGGTT
>PVJO010013892.1:0-50212 GCA_004026905.1 Hystrix cristata
TATTTTGAATGTGGCTATTTGTCTACACACATGCAAACAGCAAAATGTATACTTACTTCATTTTTATTCAACTTGGATAGAACTACTCTTATTTCTATTAACAAAAATAAATTTTATTGTCATGAAGGACCAGCTGTGAAAGTGTTTAATCGCTATAAGTCAATTTTGGAGCAAAAGTGGATTATTGAATTTGAATTCACTGCATAAATGAACTGTTCTGGCATCCATCAGATTAAAATGATCAAATTGCTTCTCTCCTGAGTCTCACAGCCACATAGGAAGTTTTGGACTTTTGCTTAACCACAAACTATTTTACCCTCTAGAAAGGAAAAAATAGTTCTATAGTGTTTTCATGAAAGGGACATTGTGCTATGTGTAACTTAATGTTTCCTGTGGATTTGCTATTTTAGAAAAGGGCTAGAAGTGGAAAATATTAAGCATTAGTGAGTTACAGTGACATCATTTTGTATTTAATTGAAATGTGTCCTTAATACTTCAGTAAGACTTTCAAAACTCTGTTCAATCTAATTTCATTTTTTACTTAAAGCAAAAAATAATTCTTATTTGACATGTGATGGAAAAATGAGTCCAAAAATTAGGCAAATTTCACTCAGAATAGTTTTGTATGTAAAATTTTTTCCTAGTGACTTAGCAAAGAAATTTCTGCAGTGTTTACCGCTTATTATTTAATTGACATGCTGCATGCCATATTCTTCAAGGCTTACAGATATAAAGACACCTAATGCTTCATCCTTAGAAGAAAACATACAGTTAGCATGTTCTGTGTCACGTGGTGAGAGGTGGTGAGGACAGAATCACCCACAGTGTCACCCTAGGTCCTCGGGTGGTAAATTAGGTTGTAGTGAAAGCTTAGGCCCTCGTTGACTCTGAGCATTTTGTCCCTTTAAGACCTGGTTGGACTTCTCCAGCTTAAGCTGTGCCAGCGCGGGCCGCAGCACACTGTGAACATTACTAACACCACGATCTCCCCCAGGGAGTCATCCGGCCCGCACAATAGCACCAACCCGCCATTGATGGTTCAGCTGTGAACACTGACCTGATTATCTATATGGCCAGCAAAGAATGGATGACCAAAACCCAAGTTTGCTTTATAAAAGCCATTAGTATTCAATTCTTTATATTATTTAATTATTTCAATATTTCCTCTCAGTAACTCATTTACTAAAGTTGACAATAGAATTAAATGACATCATTTATATTGGTGGGATTTTTATACTCTTCTAAAGGATCTGTAGAACCATTACTTTTGATACGGTGAAAATCTGAGATGTACAGAAAGGCAGTGGAGAAAGGCTGGCTTCAGGTCCTATTGCGTGGAAGATCTGACGCAGCTCGCAGCCCTGCTGTGCTATTCACACCCAGGCAGGTGGTCTGACCCAACTCTGTTCCAGCATCCTCGGCTTCAGGAAAGCTAGCTCTCATAAATCCCTGTATTCAGGAGACTCACTGGTTTCTGTGAGAGCCTTTTGGAAGCCATAGCAGATATACATGAGGGTTTACAATAATAGTGTAAAGATGAGGATGGTTGCGAAGCCTTTTGATTTTCATCTTCCGGAAATGCACCAGCAAGACACTCAGTCATTCTTTTAACCTAAATTACTTCACACTCCTTGCCTTTCATAGAGGTTCATAAAGTTGCCATTAAGACAAGTCATTTTACTCCAAAATATAGCATGTTAGTTCTATATAAATATGACTAATGAGGGGGTCTTTGAATTGTGTTTGATGTAAGATTTTATCACCTAGACTTTATAGTACATTCAGGGTGACTTTTTCTAGAATTTATGTTAGCTTTTCCCCAATACCAACCAGGAAAATTATAGTTGTGCCATCGTACTTAATATATGCTTAATCTATGTTTGGACAATTAAAACAGGTGAAATAAAATGTAGTATTAGTTGCTTATTGGAAATGGGCAGGAGAATTAGAAATTTGTTCAGGCTAGAGTAGTGGAGTCTGTCAAAGCCACAATGAATGAGTGCGAGGTGGAGTAAAGGAGGTTGACCAAAATACAATCAAGATGGTAAATGCATAGACATACCTAGCTGAGTGCTAAGGCAGAGACCTGATCTGTTGCAGGCTTGCCAGAGAATCCACAGAGCTAGAAGACTCCAGAGCATTACATTTACCCCTTCTCAGTGGTGTCACATTTAACTTAGCAAAAATAATTATCAAGGAGAAGTAAAAGCTTTTTGGTGTAAGGCCTGAGACCTACAATAACCAGAGACTCCCATGACCAAGGCCTTGCTTGGGCGTACGCATGCTTCAGATTTCTGGGGTCCTTGTGTAGTCTGGCACAGTGTGTCCGCAGTGTCAGTGTCCAAGGGGATGAGGATGTGTGTCAGGCTAGGAACACAGTGTGTGGGTGCCATTCACAACAGATGACTGCACTGATGGCTCTAGGAGTTCTTAGTATTTTCCTAATGCTTCCAGCTGGTCTAGCTGTTAATCCAGAGATCTCGAGAACAGTGTGGTCACAGAGTTGAGTGTTAAAGGGGCAAGTGAAGATCCGGGCAAATAAAATGAGGATTGGAAGAGAAGCTGTCTGGTGAGAGAGCTGCCTGATTCCTTGACTTTTACAAGTTACCATTTTCAGTGTCTTAGATAATTTGATCCCCCTGGGACTGTTTCTCTGTGCCTAGACAATTTTAGGGAGCAGCTGAAGATTCACACAGGCTCAGATACAAACAGGATAGTCTAAGGTGTCTTGATGAGATCAGAGAGCAGGGGAGTGGGGGACATAGGGCAGAAAGCAGAGGATGCTGGCTGGGAGTGGGGAACTGGGCTCCAGGAGGCTGGTAAGCAGCCTCTGCCCGGAGATTGGAAAAGCAAGAGGGTTGGGGAATCAAGATGCACAATTGTTTTCATGGATTATTAACACTCGCAGCCATACACACACACACACACACACACACACACACACACACACACACACGACACAGATGACATAGAGAAGTAAACCATTCTGTTTCTATTTAGTTATATATTTATTAGCTCAGGGATGTGTTGATATACCTACATGTCTCCTGTCTTCATCCCCTGAGGCAGCCTACATTAGTGACACTTAAGCTTCAGTGAACTTATCTAGCACCTGCCGTTCTCCATTAAAAGAATCAGGATTCTTTGCAGAATGATTGAAGTGACTGGATTAAAGCAGACAAAGTAGAAGATGAACCTGGACGGCTGATGTGCTCAGAAAGCAGGAAGGTAGGGCGGAAAGAAGGCGAATAAAAGGCTTGGGTAGAGCATCACGAAGTCACAAGAACCAACTGAGAAAACCTCTCAGGGGCCAAAATTGGGGCAATTCGGGCAACAGAACAACTGAAGACATTGACATAGCTCCAAGAATGATGTGAATACCTGTGAGTCCACATTAACCCAGGAAAAAAGGCTGAATGAATAAATATACAAATGGGAAAAGGATAACTCTTCTTTACAGCATACGTAACTCCAATTAGAATGCAGAAGAATTAAGGGAAATAGAAAATCACCAGGGGGACCTTACAATACTGATTGGTGTCATAGGCAAGGTGTGGGGATTGATACCAAAATCGGTGGGCGAAAGTTTAAAGAGAAAACAGGACATTCGCGGAGTTATAAAATATCCTGTCCTTAGATACATTAATTACAAGGAAAAACAGCAACTTCCGGGAGAGAAAGCTGGTGGACGGTGCACAGCCCAGGTGACCAGGGCAGCTTACAGCCGTGACTGCTCTACTTGGACACACAGTGATGGGAAGCACGACTATGGTGCCCTCGCATGGTACTTGTCCTCGATCTAGTCACGGAAAACATCAGCCAAACCCAAATCACGTAATACTGCACAAAATGATGACTAGCAATCTTTAGTCAAGGCCATGGAATGGAAGGAAAAAATAAACACAGGCCACAGAGTGGAAGAGGCTAGGAAGACATGGCAACTGAATAAAATTTGGGGACCTGGGTTGAAATCTGAGACATAAAAAGAACATCTGTGAAGATTGGTGAAATCCGAATGAAGTCTGTAGCTTATGAAGCGGGACTGTAACTGTGTTAGTGTCTTAGTTTTGATAATTGTGCCACAGTCCGGTTTTGACATTAGGGACGCGTTTTGAAAGATGATGGATGGGATGGTGCTCTGTTTTTGCAACTCTTCTGTCTGTGGAAGTTGATCTCACAATAAGATGAAATGAAATACATAACTTCAAGGAAAACAGAAATCATTTTAAATGCCATGGAATTGTGAGAAACTACTCTTGACGTGTAGCATTCCTGCTAGGATGCTTTGGATGCAGGCGATGCAGAAACAGCTTTCACTGTCTTGGTTGCTTGTGTAACAGAAGAAATCTGGAAAGCAAGGGGATGCACAGCCAGGAAGTGAGTCAAGACTCCGGCTTCCTCTCACTTCGATTCTCTTCAGCGTCACCATGCTTTACAGCCTCCTCTGTCCTTATGCTGGGTCAGAACTGTGCTCAGAGAGAGACCTGCTGGTTGCTTGTTAAATCATGAAGAGCTGTCTTTGCCAGAAGTTCCCAAGAACCCTCCTCTCCCCCACGTCTAACTGGGGTAAACCAGGCTGGGTGTTCGTTTCTAAGCAAATCGGGTACAAAGAAAATCCTTCGGGCTGTTTATTTTAGGCTTGGTTTCTAAAAGTGTTGCATGGCCAGTGGATTTTGACTTCTTTGTACCCAAGAGCTGGGGCAGGAGCAAGGGATGCTGAGTGTGTAAAGCTGATTAAACAGAGAGGCAAATATGGAGGCCTTAAGAAGGGGACACAAATATTAGGAAGCAATGGCCACTGCCTGCTATAACATATTTTTCAAAATAAAAATTAGACAAGTGGTCTGGTACTAATCTCGTAGACTGGAGCCCTAAGACAGCTTTCTACGAGGCCTGCGGAGGTTTGTGTGCGTCTGCTGCACAGCACAGTGCTGCAGTTCCTCCCGCCGGCAGAGGCCCGGGTGCTGTGGATTCCCTCAGGAGGACTCTGGTCCTTCCCCGCTTTCAGTCAGCGTCCTTGGAGGTGCCCTTTGCTTACGTGCAGTTGGGCACCATCCCGCCCCAGTTTGATCGCTGCATCTGGAGGCTGGTAATGTCAGCTGAAGATTCAGGTGCCCTCGTTAAGGAACAAAGCGGCCCGGAAGCATTCTGCTGGCTGAGCAAATCGAATTGTTCTCAGTAAGCTCTTCACCTTCTTCCATACCGGATGCTACCCGAGAAGCACCCAGGGCGTCTCTCGACACGGAGTAAAGGAATGCCCCGGCCTCTCCGGAGAGAGACAGCCTCTAATGGAATAAGCTGGCAAAGTCGCCACACTTTGGCACACTTCACCCTAGCTGTGGGACACACGGCCCGGCAGCGCCGTCGGTGTGCACACTGCGCAGCAAGGACACAGCTGCCTTGTGTGCCTCCAAACGCACGCTGAATTTTTAACAAACATGAAAAAAAAGGCTTATGTGATGTTTTATCATTCAGTTTTTCAAAATTATCATCTATAGCTAATTGATAACATCTATATAACTTCCATTTTGTACGTGTTATGCTATATATTTTTGCAGTATATTTAAATGTATTTAAAATTACACGGGTGTTTCTCTGGCCAGGAGGAACGCCTGGATGCGTGTCTAGCTCTGGACCGGCCTCTGTCAGGGGTTTTACGCATGGTCAGTTTCTCCATGTAGACGAACCCTCAAACGCAGACTGCTCAGAATGGAATTCATTACACTATAACCCCAAACCCTTCCTCTCCTCGAATCTTCAGTTTCAGCAACAGCGGCACTGTCTGGTGGGGACTTCAGTCTGTAAATCCCGAGGCCATCTCTTACTCCTTCCTGGCTACTTGTCAGCTGCTACGTGCAGTCACCGAGTGCTTCTGTTTGCATATCTAAGCATTTTATCTCTGCTTTCCAGTCCCACAATGGGATCTTCCTAAAGTGGATTATGTGTTTCCATCCGTTCTCCAGACTCTGTAGCTCTCTATCCTTCCTTCATCTGTCTCTGTTTCTCTCTCTTTTCCTCCTTCTCCCCCTTCCTCTCCAACATACATTTAGAAATAATTACTAATACAGAGATTGGAATTTATTGTCTTGAAATTCCTACTTCATATTTGATGAATCACCACTAGCTAAGAAGTAAAATTTAGTAAAAAAGAAAAAAAAGTCCTTTATAATTTAGCCAGAAGTACCTTAGTAGTCTACTGCAGTGAACACTTTTTAGCTCTCAGCTTAACTGACTCCCGCACCTTCCTGTTTGGAAAGCCTCTGGTCCTGCACCTGTCCTTGGACTCTTCCCCTCACCAGGTTTACTTCAGCCCCCCCCCCACCTTTATTTTCCCTTGCACCTCTATGGAAATGGCTCCAAACTTGGTACCTTCAGCCGAGGCACTTTCTCGAAGCTCAGTCCCCAGTATCAATGGCTGCTACTACGTACATCTCCGGGAGAACAAATCAAACCTGTGGCCTCCTTCTCTGCTCAGTGCATCCCTCTATACTCAATCATCACATCTCAATAATTTGGATTCCTAAGTTTCACTTTGATGTTAGAAAAAAGTTCCAAGCCTTTTAGTTTGATCCGAGTGATGGTCATCAGTAGGAGAAATGTAGAAAAACAAGGAATGTTAGGTTAAAATTATATACACTAGAAAGAACACTAAGTATACAAGATAGGCTCAAGGGTATCTGAAAACCTGGCAATAATTAATGTTTTGTAAAACACAGTACATAGCGCATTACCCCCAATGCAGCCCTTGGTGTAGCACCGGGTATATCCTTGTTCATTATATTTAGCTTCTGTCCATACTTACCTTGGAGTATGAATTTGATATTAAATCATGATCCTCATTTACAGCTGCAAACTAAGTCCTAATTTAATTCTTTTACATGTAAATTATATTTAAAAAACAAAAGCAATACTGCATGTGGTATTTCTAAATTTATGGCAAAGATTTTATTATGCTCTTTATAAATTGTTAAAAATATGCATATTTTGCTGGGGATTTAGCTCAGTGGTTAAAGTGCTTGCGTTGCAAGCACAAGGACCCAAGTTCAATCCCCAGCACCCCCCCAAAAAAATGCACATTTTAACATTGTGCTATGTTAATATACAAATACTTTAATTAGAAGGGAACATTATACTTGCAAAGCAAAGTTAGGGTTAGGGGGTTTTTGGTATGACTGTATTTACAAAACAGGTCTAATGTTATCACTGGAATTAATATGGTAGAAAAAATTAATCTGAGGTACAGAATCATACGAGAATCCTCCCTGACTCCCGCCCCATTCGTTACACTACAGGTGGAGCCTCAGTGTGGCTTCTTAAAGTGAGCAACATAGACAGTCTGCACTTACTTGGTCATTATTAAAAAAATCGAAATTAAAAAACATTCTTTTTCATGCTTTCTGAAAGACTTTTAAATGTTAACTTCAAATCCAACCACATGAAACTGCCTGTATTTGATCATTTTGCCTGTAAATTAGCAGTTTCATGTGGTTCAATTATATGATTCTATCCCATTAAATTTATTCAGACTGTTTTCTGATTTTCCGTGCATAAAAGCTGTTCATCCAACAGAAGTGTTGAAAGAACATTTGAAGCCAGGCTTACCAGATTGTAGCTGAAACTATTTTTATTAATATTGTATATGATAAACACATTCATTGACTCATAAATATAATAAATATTTTTATATTATTCCTTCAAAGTTGGAGTGTAGATCACTGGACACACTCTTTATTCAGTAGGCAGACTAGATGGTAGTAATTTGGCAGGAACAAAATTACCACACTACAAAAGTAAACAATTATAACTTGCCACCGGCAGCAGGTCCCAGGACAGCCTATAATCCAATGAAGATTTGCATTTGCACAAAAGAAATTAAAATAAACAGTTCTGATGGTGGGTTTACATTTTGTTTATCTAAATTTTGTCAGTTTGATTTCTACTGCCAGTAAAATGAAACATTCATTTATATATTCCTTACAGGATTGGTCTTCGTTTGCAAATAACTCTAAAATGAAGTTACGTGTGAATGACAAATAGAAAAAATTAGCAGAATTAGAACTTCCTGCTCAAGAGCTGGTGGTTGAAGTTCTCATTTCATGAATGAAAACAATTCCTATTTCATTTTTAGGAAGTCTGTAAAGCATTTTCTCTGACACTTTGTATCAGTTAAGAGGCCCTCAGTGTCAGGTACTGAACACACAGCACACAGTGGCAAACGGTGGAGAGTCATCGCTCATCCCAGGAAGGCAGCTGTTCCCGCGTGACCTCAGGCATCCAGGTCCTGTCCGTTGTTTTGTCCTCTGACTCTTCGTACATTAACCTGATTCTTTTCAGAGTCCTGAGGGAATTGCAGGCACCACAGGTGTTGGCAGAGTGTTCTGTCCATGCAGCTCTTTTTTGAGAGGAAAGAAAAATTTCCTTTCTTGTCCCTCAGCTTCACTGGGCAGAATGACACCCGCAGCGTAGTCTGCCGTTGCTCGGGACGGTGACGCCCTGACTGGCCAGGACTCATGGGTATCCTGTGTTTTCGGGCCTCTGCATCCTGGCAGCGTGCAGTGAGCACCCAGACTCTGTGGGGTGCTGTGGTCTGAAGGGAGCGTGCAGGGCCCCAGGCCAGGCCACCCAGTGTCCTGGTCATCGTCAGCCATGTTTACCACCAGGCCTGGTCTTCACTTAGGGGAAGCAAAGCTATGTAGAAGGCAGTAAATGAATCTGGGTCTTGATCTCCTTTCTGAACTTTTCTTTGATGTAGGAAAAGATATGGCATGATGCACAGTCAGCTCTGAGTAACTCTGCAGAACAGAATGAGATTCTGAGGGGAGATCACTTTCACTTTTTAAATTTATGTATTTCTCCATGTCTGACTTTTTAGAAAGAAAATGTAATATGCATGATAATTTAAAAACAAACAATACTTCTCCCTAGCTGTGTAAGATATTATAAACATGATTGAATTGAAAAGAAATATTCTTTCTGCAATTAAAAAAACAGATTAGAACATAAATGTCAGATAACATGCTGTTATGTATTGATCTTAGAAGACCATTTCTCAAAGTCCATTACTGAACATGGAATACAGAAGTCTGATATTTAAGAAAAGTAAAGAGAGGTTAATATACCATGGTTATATCCTGGAGCCTCTTCGAAACCAGATGTTTCTAGGTTACCTGGATCTGCAACAGTCACCAGCCACATGTGGCCACGGGACACTTGAAGAGTCCACCAGCCAAACTGGGATGTGCCGTGAGTGTAAAATACAGGCTCCATTTCAATAAAAATAAAATACCTTAATAAGTGTTTGTGTTAGTTACATACTGAAACAATACTCTGGATGTAGTGAGTTGGTAACAGTGTGTTATTAAAACTACTTTCATCTGATTCTCATCCTATACGGGTACACGTGTAGTTCACATCTGTCTGCTGTATCCTGCTGGTGTCCATGTCACACAAGGAGGCAGGTGCAGGGTCAGCGTGGGAAAGGGCTGACTGGCCTCACACAAGGCCAGTAGCTAGATGTGTTGGGACGGGAATTAAATTTACCACACTCCCGCTCTAAATCTCTCAGGAACAAGATCAATTATTCACAGATCATTATAATAATCATGTAATTATAATCTAGATAATTATCATTATAGATAATTATAATTTAGGTAAATAGAATCCGGACAGATTATCACATTCAGGAAAGAAATTCTTGAAAGAAAAAAGAGAGAAGTTAGAACACATAAAGATGATCATTTGCTGGGAGTCCGAGTGAAGGAAGAGTTGAGAGGAGGGAACATGGTCTGGCTCAGTCGCGATAATAAAGATGCAGTCAGACTGAGGTTAACTTATGGAAGGAAAGCCGACTGACTCCCGGGCACGCCGGGAGCTGAAGCGGCCCTTAACGCTGACCTAGGACAGGGATGCGCAGGAAAGAGCACTTCCGCCTCGCTCCAGCTTCTGGCCAGCCTTGCGGAGGTGAGCGCAGGAGAGGGCCTGTCTGGAAGTCTGCGGCGGGGTCACCACACAGCCTCAGGAGCCAGACCCTGCAGCGGAGCAGCCCGAGTGCTTTGGGAAGTTGCCCCGGGGACTCGGGGACCAGATCACCAGAGATTACACTAGTGACAGTGCGGCTTAGATTTTAAGTTCTGTTTTGTTCCTAAGTTTTATTATACCCTTCACTCACTTTCCGTGCTAACGTGATCCGAGCAAATATGGACTGCCGTTTAGAACACTCAGGAAGGAGATGAAGTCTAGTGTGATTGCGAGAGAGGGAAAGAGGTCTGACACCTTTAAACTAAGCTACCAGGAAATGCATCTGCAGTAGTGCGTGACATTTGTAACTTGCTTTGGGATATCACTAGGTAACACTGACTTCACACTCACATTATTCACTCTGCACTCTGGACATTAGCCAGCGCCTGCTCAGCCTCTGAAGAAACTCTGTGAGATCAGTTAGGGTCTGCAACCAGAGTGACGCAGGGCTGGCTGCTTTTAAATGCCCGTTTCTCAATGCCCACCTGCCCCAGCATTCGACTGCGAAGGTATTCACATTTCTTATTTCGAGGAAATAAACACACTTCAGTGTTCTCAAAACACTGAGAAAAAAATTTGACATTAAAAACAAGCAGGAACTATTAGTGTAAATGTCAGTCTTTACACCAGATATAAATTCACTTAAAGTGAAATGAATCTAGTAGTGAATCAAGAATAAGGGGTTATATAAATATACAAGATATTGCTCACAGATAGCATTCAAATATTTTAGTTACTTTAATAATTATGGAATATCTTCGTGGGTTAAAAACTGCAAAATAGAATTGCATACCTTGGCACTGAAATTCAACCTCATTATTCTCACGTAATCATTATCTTTAAAAAAATTTGTGCATACTTTCAGGTGTTTTTAAACAATTTCGTATTTATAAATATGCTACTTATGGTATGTACCTATACATATTCACAGAATCATATATCCATGAGTATATTTGAGTGGTTTTCAGGTACTTGCTACCTTTTCTTCTAAATGGGAACATTGGGAACATGATTCTTTCATCGACAGTATACTTGACATTCTTCCATTTCGGCCCATTTCAGATCTTTATTCTTTTAAAGGACTACTTAGATTTTCATAGTATGGATAAAACATAGTAAATAAAATAACCTTCAATATGGTTGAGCCAGACAACTCACACTAGTTACGGAAGAAGAAAGTAGTTTTGTCTCCAGGGTGTCTGAGTTTCCAGATCGGAGCGGCTGGCCTCTGTTGTACACATTCACATCTGGGAAGCGGTGTCCAGCCTGCACAGAGATGCGTACTGCATCGCACGGCCAGCTCATCCCACAGCAGGGTCCGGCAGAACCTGGTGGGTCTGCACCAGTGGCAGTGCAGTCAGAAGGAATTTTACTGGATTCAGGATGTGAGGACAGGACAGATTTCTGAACCGAATATATAGTTGTGAGAAAACACTATGTTTGAAGCAAAAGCTTAGATATTCTGATAGATATTGGGAAATAGAGGTTGTGACTGATACCAAAATGAAAATAAATCACAATCTGAGGGGTCTATAGCAGTATGTCAGCAGCTGACCATCCTGTAGGTGTGTTGCTTATACTAACTGGTACTTCTGTGGCAACAACATACATATATTCTTAACACTCTATTTGAGTAATCTACATTCCTTTTGAAAGAATTGAACCCAAGAAATTTCTACTGAACAGTAGAGTGAATTCTTTCTAATTCTGTATGATTAATATTTGAAAAGACATTTTAGAGCTGTGCAGCTTGAGAGAAGAAGCCGACATCTATGCAGTGGAGACCACACTGAAATATGGTACATGTGGTTCGAGGGCTCCAGGCTTAGGCCCCGCTCAGCATCACCTCATGGAGCCAATGAGCTGTTTTCCAAGCGCCTGCTAAGTCCGTTTTTAGGAAGAAGCAAGTCACTTCAGATATCCAACTTTTAAGACCAGTCTGATGAATTTTAAGTGAATGACTATTCCATAACATTTTCTTCTACTTTCCAAAAAATAAGGGACACTTATTGTCCATGTGCCGTGTGAAATGAACTTTTGTGCTTGATTGACCTCATGTTATTCTAAGCTAATGATTCATTTACATCTCCCAGTTCTTCATATATATGCTTGGTGAACGAATGGAAAACTAAACTTGCGGTATTTTTAAGGAGGCACCACTGAAAAATCGGCAACATATTTCTTATAGGCCTCAAACTACAATGCAGTTCTGTTAACTTGAAAGCATTTGTGGATGTATACAATTTCTTAATCTTTGTATTGTTGACATTTATGTGATGATATTGTGCCAAATATTCTTCAGGCTTTTTGAAAAGCTTTGGTAAGTTTTATGTAGTAATGAAAGAGAAAGTGATTTTTAGGAACATTATAAGATCTGACCCTTTTCTGATACACATCGATTGTAACCTCTACTTCACTGCTTTCAGTGTACAAAATGCAGAAATAGGGCTGTTCCACTGAGCACAACCCCAAAGCCGCCTATGCTGAATGAAGTAAGAACCTGTGTGTTTGTCCTTTACTTTCTTTTCTCTCTCTTCATGCATCTCTGAACCTTTAACTTGAATATAGCAATTTCAGAGCTCATGGATCCTGGAGTCTGTATTTATACTGTTGACTACAGAGATTATTTCCTTTCCTGGGGCTTTGTGGGTAATGACAGACTACCAAGAAAGCGGAAGCCTGTAAGGTTTATTATAATGTTTAGATGAAGCAAGTTTACTTAAAACAACCTCGATCACAGTCCCTTCTTTTGCTTGCCCTTGGTCTTCAAAGAAAGGATCTGAGTGATTAAAATAGCCCGCCACAGACCAGGCTGCTTTAAAGTGATATTAGCCTGAAATGTCATAGCAACATAATGAGGAGGGCGGACTGTCCAGGTGCCCCAAAGGTGAGGTTGTTGTCTCATGTGGCCCAAACCCCATTTGAAATGGAATGCAAGCTACGTACTTTCTTCCTGGGAAAAGGCGCCTTCGACAACAAATGTAACATCTGCTGGAATGGCTGGGATTCTGGGCCCTCTGGGCACCTCCAAGTCCAGTACCATCAGACTCTTAATTAATCTGTGTTTTGTAGGTAATGAAAGTGATTCAGTATGATAGGATTCATGACATGGAGTATATGTTCAGAGTATCTCAGGGATGCTTTAATCTCTGTTTGCAGGTACACCTGCAGTGGTACATTGGCTTCTAATGATGTTTGCAAATTGAGCTCAAGTAACCCAACCTCTCCCTCAATTATCATATGGCTTTCTCCTCTTCTCTCCGTTTCTTGAAGGAGGTCATTTGTCACTAAATTTAAGGTGGTGTGATCATCAGACTTTCAGTTACATCTGTAAATGTGCTTTCCCAATTTAGGCCACCTGTGTATGTTCTGGGTTGAGAATAAACTTTCTGGGACACCATTCAACCACTGCAGTTACCAGGTATTCATCATTCAACCACTGCAGTTACCAGGAATTGATCATTCAGCCGTTGCACTTAGGTACTGCACATTAAGTAAACCATTTCTTTTAATTTTTCACACTTCTGGTTTAGCTTTAGTCGGTAGTAGAGCTTTTGCTTGCCTTGTGTTCTCATTGAATGAAGGCTTAATACAAAGAGACCAATTAGTCACTTAAAGCAAAACAAAAAAGTTGTTAAAGTCCTCTTGGATTTTATAATGTAATAAAATAGAACATATGTTAACAAAAGTAGCTGAGACACAATAGGAAGGACATGCAGTGGAGAGAAGTGTATATAATTTGTTAAGGAACCAGAGGTTAAGGGTTGAGACAGCCGTTTGCCAATCTGTGGTGTCCCAACACCTGCTCCCAAGGAGGCCAAGCAAGATGGCTCAGGGGACATTCTGTCCTCTGCCGCACACACAAGTGTACACCGTCTGCCTTCAAGGGCGCTCGGTCCAGTCACTTGCTCAGCATTTGTGGGGTGCCTCTGTGATACCAACGCAGGATGTGATGCTTAAACAGCCAGAACAAGTGCTGGCTGTCTCGATGGAACATGAAGCTAGTGGAGAGACAGAACCACCCAAAGGGAAAGACACATACGGGATTTCTCAGCAAGTGCTGTGAGAGCCATGGGAGTCTCTGGCAGGGTGGGGCGGCCTAGTTCAGGTGTGGAGGTTGGAGCAGCCCCTCTGCATGCATCAGGCTGCCCATCTGTGTGCAAGCGCAGGGAAGGACTTACTGTGCCCAGGAGAAGAGCACAGAGTGCTGCAGGCTGTGGGGCACAAGCAAGTCTCTGAGGCCACAGAAGACGTGGGAACAGTCCTGGCAGAGAGGGTGTCTTGGGTCAGGAGAGGGCAGGCTGAGCAAAGCGGGTGGATTTTCTTGTTCAGTGGAAAAGCTGCGAGGGCGAAGCGGGAGGTGACCTAGCTGAGCTGGATTTGGAAGACTGTGTTCCCTGCTCGAGGAGGACTGTGCTGGTGTGGAGACAGGGACTCGGGAGGCGGCTTTGAGAGTTTAAGGTCATCTCTCAACAACCCAACTTCATTAAATCGTGCCTCGAATCTGATATATGCGAGGGAGCACACTGCATTTATTTAAATGCCACTCTCTGTTTAACAGTGGGAGCTACCAAGTGTGAGCGCTCTGGGGAGCGACTGGACTGGAGAAAGTTATTGAGCAGCTCGCTTTACATTACATTTTCTGAATATTAGAAAAGTTCTAAGCTGGTTTCCACATTTTCTCAGCCAGACACAATGCCCTCTTTTCAAATGCAAATATGAAGCACGTTTCCCCCCAGCAGTGGTGGCATTTTTTGAAATTGGTGCTCAAGGCTCAAGCGTGTTACAAATCTGACAGTGACTCATTAGCTTGGCACCAAGTCTCCCAATTAGTGAGTTCCAAAGACCCCCCCCCCAAGTCCTTTTGGAGAAGTAAAGCAGTGGAAAGGGTGGGCGACTGCTCAAGTCTAAGAGTGTGGTCCTCACTGTTTATTATTTGTGTCACTTGGACACGTAACTTCCTTCCAGGATACTCAGTCCCTCATTTGTAAAATGATTAAATATATCTGTGAGGTTAAAATGTCTGTGAAAAAGAACATGCGAGAAAACATATTGACTTCATAGATAGTATTATCATTGTTATTCTTAATACATATTATTTCCTTTGGGTTTAATCACTGTCTTACTTGGAATAGAAGTTAGGATGTTCTCATATGAAAATATAAGCTCTACCAACACTGGTTAAAACAAGGATATTTATTACCTTATTTATGATAAAATCCAGGTAGGAGAGTCTAAAACCTAGGAGTTGAGTCTCTCTTTGTACACCTTAACTGTGCAGGCTCTTTCTTGTTAAGAGCCCAAGTTCTGATTCCTAATCCTCATTCTGAACCTAGTCATCAAATTGGATTCTTTTACTCACACAGTGATTGTGGCAGTGATTGATGCATGTAGAAAAAAGGACCATTTATCTGTTCTTGCCTGTGAATTTAATAATGAAAAAACTCCGCAAAATCCCACAGTGAAATTTCATCAACATCTCATTGTTAGGAATTTTGTCACTACCAAAATCAAAGGCAGCCACTGATAAGATAATGGGGTTGTCCAGAAAGAATGGCTGTTATCAATAAATCAGCCACTAACAAATGCTGGAGGGACTGTGGTGAAAAAGGAACCCTTCTCCACTGTTGGGGGAATGTGGACTGGTCCAACCACTGTGGAAATCACTGTAGAGATTCCTCAGAGAACTAGAACTAGAAATGTCATTTAACTCAGCTATTCCCCTTCTTGGTATCTTCCCGAAAGAATTAAAAGCATCATACCACAGCGATATATGCACAACCTTGTTTATAGTGGCACAATTTGTAATAGCTAAATCTTGGAAACAGCCCAAATGCACATCAACCCATGAATGGATAAATAAGTTTTTTTGTTTTTTGTTTTAAGATTTTTTTTTTTGTTGTTGAGTACTACTCTGCCATAAAGGATGATAAGCTTGAGATATTTCTAGGTAAATGGATGCATTTTGAGACCATACTCTTAAGTGAAATAAATCAGACACACATGTTTAAATACCACCTTGTTTCTCTGGTGTGAGAAACTTAAAGTATAAATAAGGACGAAAGTATATTATATTGGGAAAGGGAAGAAATTCTTCAAATGGGAAGGGGAACAAGAGCGGGGAGGGGGCAAAGAAAGGAGGGACAAGAGAAAAAAGAAGAGAAGGAAAAAAATTGAAACAAAGCTTTTGTGAATAAGGAGGGAGGAGAGGTTAAAGGGAGGGGAGGGGAATGGGAAAAAAAGAAGCAGCAAGATATATAATGTACAGATACAAATTCCCTATGATGAATGTTATCACTAGGTATATCTAAAATGTACCATTAAAACAAAATTTAAAAAAAAGATAACGGGGTTGTGGTGATGTGTGGAGAGCTGCAGTTGTGTAGTTGCTGAGGTGGGGATGGGATCTGAAGACACAATGAACAAGTGTGGGGGAAGATGAGAAGAAGACATGGACGACCGGAATTCTAGGCAGATGAAAAACAGACGTGGATGCATCCCAACCAAAACACCAACAACATGCCTCACAGAACTAGAGAAAAAGAATCCTAAAATTTATAGGGAGCCAGAAGAGACCCAGAATAGCAAAAACAATCCTGGGCATCAAGAGCAAAGCAGGAGGTATCGCAATCCTGGATTTCAAGTTACATCACAAAGCTCCGGTGACTAAAAACAGCATGGTACTGAGACAGAAACAGACATGAGGGTCAATGGAACAGAACAGAGGACACAGAAACAACCCCAGGTACAGTCTGCCTATGATAAAGATCTTTGATAAAGGGGCCAAAAACATGGGGGAGGAAAGATACCCTCTCTATGATATGGTTTTGGAAAACCTGGTGATCCACATGCAGAAGATTCACTCTAGAGCCATATCTTTCACCATGTACTAACCTAAAATCAAAATGGATCGAAGATCTAAATTTAAAACAGAAACAATCTGCTGGAAGATAAAATATATAAAACTCTTGACGGCGTAGTTATAGGCAAGGACTTTCTGAACAGGCCTCCAATTGTACAAGAAATAATGCAAAGAGTCAACAAATGGGATGATATCAAATTAAAAACCTACAGAACAAAGGAAACAGCCAACAGAGTGAAGAGATAATCTACAGAATGGGAAAAGAAATTTTCCAGATATTTCTTGGACAGAGAAGTATCTAGAATATATAAAGACTAATATCTAGACTATATAAAGAACTCAACAAAATTAGACCCTTCAAAATCAAAGGACTAAATCAAAAAATGGGCAACTGAAAGGAACAGACACTTCTCAGAAGTACAACTAGCCAATAAATACATGAAAAAATGCTCACTCTTGTGGCCTTTAGAGAATGCAAATTAAAACAACACTGAAATTCCACCTTAGTTCAGAAAGAATGGCTATCATAAAGAAATCAAATAATAAATGCTGAAAAGGCTGTGGGGAAAATGAAAACTTGTACACTGTTGGTGGGATTGTAAACTAATACAACCATTATGGGAATCAGTATGGAGATTCCTCAAAAAACTAAAACAAGAAATTCCATTTGACCCAGCTAGGTATTTTCCCACTAGAGTTAAAGACATCATACTACACTGTACATGCATACTCATGTTTATAGCAGCACAACTTATAATAGCTAAATCTTGGAAGCAGTCTATATGTCCACCAAAAGATGAATGGATAAGGAAAATGTGACATTTATATACAATAGAATACCACTTGACTACAAAGAAGGATAAACCTGAGTCATTTGTAAAAAAAATGGATGTATCTTGAGGCCATGATATTATGTGAAATAACACACGAATTTAAATATTGCATTGTTTCTCTTATATGAAAAATCTAAATTATAAATAAATTATACAGCAAAATGGAAGAAAGGTAATTGGAAACAGGGAGATAGATCCTCCTCAAATGGGAAGAGGACCAAGAGATTGAGGGAGAGGAGGAGGGAGACGAGGGAAGAAAAAGTAAGAAGAATTAAGATCTATTGTCCACATGCACCACTCCCCATAACAAATGTAATCATTATGTACTGCAAACATGCGCTAATAGAAATGTTTAGGAAGCAGTATCTGCAACAGAACGATGCTGCCTGGCCCTTAGAGTTTCACCCTTTGGTTATACTTTCAGGGCCACGTCTCCATCAGAGCTGAGCCCTCTGTGAACATCTGCTCTCATCAGGAACGTCAAAGATACCTGGGGGAGGTTTTTTCTTTTTTTAAATTAATTTAACAGCGTGTAGCCTTATAAAGGTAGGCCTCCCTAAATATCACCCCCAAAACTGTATTACTTGATTAAAATTGTGAGCACGTTGGTCAGTATTTCTAATAAGAACAGAATTCTTTATTATGTCAAATTCAGGAAAATAATTTCACTCTATTATTAATATAGTTAGCCCACAGAAGAAAATCGCCACAGAAAGTACTATTCTGCTTTTGTTTTGGAAAACATGTCTGTATATACACACACACACACACATTAAATGAAATATCTTATTTTTTAATGACATTGTAGTATTTGTGTCTGGGTACATGAGTACCCAACTGTCAGAGATGCTTATGGCATAATTTTGAAAAAAGAGAATACCTAACAATTTCTCACAGAGAAATTTGCATCTTACCATGATAATCTCGTTTTTCTAACATCTGATGTCCATATAGAAATTGATTTATCCGTGGTAAATACTGGTCATTATTGCCTTGCCTTCAAGCTGTGCCCATGCTCACCTCGTCTCCGGGATTCTACTGGTCTAATTTCGAACACTAAGAGAGAGTGTGACAGTCTACACAGCAGTGTGACTCTGACCCTCAGAACTTTACCCACCTGGGGAAACAGGGAACTTTCCTGTCTCGAGCAGTCTAAAATAGCTGTAATTTGTGTCTCGGGATAGGAGTCATGTAATAAGTTTTCAGTTCCATTGTTCATTGAGTACAGACTTTTAATCATGATTTTACTAAATTCATTTATATTTACATTTTATTTATATAATAATCTAGATGTCTAATTTACTTTAATAGATATATTTTAAATTTAGATTTTATCGGTACTATATTTTTTCTTCCTTTTTGCGTATGAGAGAAGTATTTGGTTTTGTTATTGCAGTAAGGAGCAATACTCTTGCCATGACTTCATGACTTGGAAAGGTAGGCTGGCAGGAGTTGTGGCTCCTTGTTAGACCTGCCGTAAACACATCAGTATTAGAGGTGAGGCTCTATTTTTTCACAACACATTAAGAAGACTAACGATAGTCTTCTGCAGTTAAAACAACTACCTTTCACCAGTGAAATGGTGACAGGATTTCCTATTGCTCTGAAAAGTCCTCCAACCTTTATCCCTAATGGGCAGTATAGAGAAAGCATCTACTTGTGAGTGAAATAAAAACATTCGAGATTCATTTCTACTGCGCGCTCTAAGAGATTATTCCACACGGGCTCTGGGCCATTTCCTGGTCCTCTGACTCCAGGAGCCGTTTAATGATCGATTGGTGAACCAAGAGCAGTCATCAAATACCAGGCAGGAACGATCACTGCCAGGATTTAAAGTTATGTAATGTCTTAGATTTAAGCTACTGATGTTTTCAAAGTTACATTTTCATGGCGAAAATTCAGTTTATTAAATTCGAATTCCTAAAAGTAGTGGTCTGAAACATTCATAGCTTTTAAGATGCGACACCAATTAGAGAAGCAAACGTACTATGAAAACCAAGTAGGACGGCATTGGTTTGTTTCAGCACGAGATTCTGCTGTCCCTGAGGACTGAGAGAGCACAGCAGGTGTGTGCGCAATGTCATTTCAAGAGTTCGCAATCTTTAAAGGTGGAATAATACACAGTAAGTAGGGATTTAGAATATATGTTTGGAGTTTTATTTAGAAGGCGTTTGAGGCATTATGGACCTCAACTGTAGTGTGGACAGATACCCAGGAAGACCCTTAGGAGATTCTCTAAGTCTCGATTCCCCTTACTGCACACAATGACTGTAATTTTCTGATACCATTTTTGAAAAGGTAAGACAATAAGTCAACTTCAAAGTACACATGTACACAGCTTAATTTATTTAAACTATTTAAAATTAATTAACCCCGTCTTTAACATCCAAGCTCACCATCTAGGAAATACAACAAACTACAAATACACATCTGGTATTATCATTTCGGCCATGAAATTCAATATATGAATAGGTACAAGATTTTAAAAATTTCTCGTTGTCTGTATTCACTGAGCAAATATACATTTAGTGATATATTTACTTGGAAGAGGACTTTAAAATTAATACAGGCCATACCTTCAAGGCAAAAAGGAGAGGGAGATGTAAATTATGATTCATTGGCATAAATACTATGATAAAGAGGATGAAGAAAACACAGAAGGGAAATGATCATACTCAGAGTTAAGGAAGGCCTCCTGGAAATGGTTCGTGATCACCGCTTGATGAATGAGCTGTAATTAGCTATATTCAGGTATAACAGCAAGGGGGTAAATGCTTGCTGTTGCCGTGCTTACTGTGTTAGGGCTCCATTCACAGGGAAGGAGACAAGATACCACTCAAAAATATTAATTAAGTTATTTAATAACAATAAGGAATGTAAGAGAAAAGGAAAAACTGTAGGAAATCATACCACCAATCCATCATTTCTATCACTGGCACTCCGCAGCACAGGAGTAGTTCAAGCAGAGATCTTAACTTTTGCTAGAGAAGCAGCACCATGTGTGATGCAAGAAGAAAACAGCAGTCGTGGAGGTGCCACCACCAGCAGCCCCCATCGAGGCACAGAGACATCCAGCAGCCTCAAGGACACAAAAGAAGAAATCAGCAGCCGTTGTGGGGGTGCAACAAAAAGGGGGACCAGCAGCCCCCACCAGCTCACACAGAAAAATACCATCAGCTACGCAAGCCAAAAAAAAAAAAAAAAAATCAGTTACATGAGCGAAAACATCATCAGCTATGAGCAAAAGAAATCATCAGCAACCTTGGCAGATGCAAGAGAGGGAGAGAAGAAGAGAGAGTGAAAGAGTGAGAGAGAGAGAGAGAGAGAGAGAGAGAGAGCGAGCGAGCGCGAGCGCGCACCTGGGTGCTGCACCCATAGTTATCTATGTTCTGACAAAGGAATGTCCCCCTCCAGGAAATGGGTGTGTGCAACTTTACCTCAGGCATTCACCTGGGTCTGGCTAGGACCCAGGTGGCCGCCAGAGTGCATATCAAAGTAAATTCTTTGTTGATAGTAAAACTGTTCTGTGAGGTCAGCCAGACCTTGGAGGAACAGGCGCACACGGGGAAGGTTAGACCTTTATCAGGACACAGGCATTCCAGCCAACTCTGAATAACCATATAATGAATCTTACATCAGGGCAAGTGGAAAGTCATTCGGTTTTCAGATACAACCAAACTGTGATCATCATCAAAAGGGAGGAAGAAGCTGTGAAATGAAAGATGCTGAAGTGCCTGTAACAGTAAATGGTCAGATTATCAGTATCTGATAGGAGAATGGGTCTGATTGAGAGGAAGACTAAATTTAGAATCGATACATCTTCATAAAGCATGGCCAAAGTTTACTTCTCTTATAGAAACCGTGACGTCAATATTTATTAATCAAATTTCTCTATAGTTTTGGTTGACTCAAATCATACTACTAATTGATTTCCCGGGTTTTGTGACTTTTATCCTTCAAAAGTTTACAAAGTGTCCTAAATCCTGATGGTTTGTGATGTCCCCATTTATTCACAATTAGGCATAGATATTTCTATTCTGAAGTCATCAGTTTTTTGTTATAGTGAATCCTTGATTTCTCAGTTATCTTTTCTTAAGAAAGGTCCCTTCTTAAGATTGTCTTGGAAGAGTTGTGGAAGAAAATGTGTATCTCCTTTTTTGTTGTAATAACTAGTCTAGTTCATTTTAAGAATTGGAATGAATGTTTAGAGTATCCTTTGCATTGGATTATCCCTCGTTTAGAGTATTCTTTGCATTGGAGAGCCCCGAGCTGGACTCTCCTGTTCAGCGTCCACAGCAGGAGGAAAAGATCGCTGGGCCGCGGCGACGCCTCAGCATAGCTATAAAGCGAGTAAACATCAGAAACTAAGAGCTCCTGGAGAGTCCGGGACACGATTCCACACCGCATGCGCGGTTTTAGCAGAAAGCTGGCGTGGTCATAGCGAACGACCCTCTTACCAAATCCTGGAAGGTAGACATTGCAAGCTGATGTCCTTTTTCTTACACATGTCAACACATATTTTTTAAGTTCTGGAAGCTATTTAGATTGTACCTAGGTTCCCACAACCAATATATTTTAGGTTACTTCATTTAGAAGTAAAAAAGTGTCAAAGTCGAGGTAACATTTTATATAAAGACATTTTTGCTATTCTCTTATGGTTTGTTAAATTAAAACTGCTGTAAGATTTATACTGGTGACAGAATTGAAAGAATAACCAAAGATTACATTATTTCCAATTCTCTAAATTGAAATATTTTCCTTGTGTCTTTCTAACAACAGCATTGTGTCTCTCTCCTAGTTCTTGATTTAAGGCCTAATATCTAGCTCAGATTTCATGTACAATTACAGTGAGTAAATAGTCTGACAAATATGGTATTCTCTTTTTCTGTTTCATCTGCTTTGTGCATATTGAAGGGTGGTTAGGATGTAACAGGGAAGGCATCGTGTACCTGCCTATCGTTTTACGGTGATTTCTCCTGCTTATTAGATACGTGCAGCACTGACTGAATGGCTGCTTGCAAGATACGTGTGACTCTGTGCCTGCTGGAAGATGCCTCAGACATTGCATTATCTAGTATTTTTAGGGGAACATCCTATTGTTCAAATTCTAGCAAATTGAAATAGTAATGACTATAAAAGGGCAAACTGTCCACCAAAGGGAAAGACATACAGCATGTATTTTAAAATTTGATTCAAAGTTTTGGTCACACTGGATATAAGAAATATTTCCCCGGATTTGTTCATTCATGATAGATTATTTATCCTTCAGTTGTCTTAAATTTTATATAAAATATGTCCTGGTTCTCTTGCTATACAAAAGAAGAGGGCAGGGATTTCTCTCTCTCTCTGTCTCCACCCCCCATCTATATATCTAATCTGCCACCACGTATTTCTATCATGTAATGGCATAATATTTATATATGCATTCTAATGTAAATTACTGATATCTAAATTAAGCTCTAACTCTGCTGGGTTTTTTGCTTTTTGTTTTGTGTTTGAGACAGGGTCTCACTATGTAGTTCAGGCTGGCTTTGAACTTACTACATAGCCCGGGCTGACCTCAAACCTCAGTGATCCTCCTGCCTCAGCCTCCCTAGGGCTGGGATCATAGGCATGTGCCACCATGCCTGGCATGGTGTTTTGAATAATGATTAGATAAATAATGGATAATACATAGAAGTAAGATGAATATAAAATTTACATTGCATAGATGACAAAACATTAAATCCAATTTGTATATCATGAAATGATATAAAACAACTTATAACCACTATGAAAATTATTTGGACTTTTAGCAAATATAATGATTACTAAATAGATATCAGTCTTGCTTTTTAACATACTGTATTTTACACAGTCATCTGAGATATTGAAAAGACATTTGGGTGGAAAATTGACCTAACGAAAGAGACCACTACTGAGGAACTACTTTGTGAGTTTGTCCATCTCTCTTACTCTATTTCCTCTTGCTTCTTAGAAACAGAACCACAATTTTTAGCTGGGCTCATTGCTGCCCATTTTAAAGCTGACATTCTCTGTCTTCCCTCATGCCTAATGTACTATTTGTTCATTCTCATTATGTACATGTTTGAAATTTTCCAATAAAAGATAGAATAATATTAACTATCATAATTCAGTTGCTTGATAAGCTTCCAAAGAGTTCTCAGGTAAACTTGAGAAAATAAACCAACGAGATATGTAGCAGAGATGAATAAATTTTTAAATTGTTTTGATAAGATGTGGACTGTGAGAAACAAACCCCTAATCGATCATCATGTGCATAATAATTCTTCTGTGTGTATCTTTCCATGGATTTCTGTCCCATTATATATCATAAATTAAAACAATAATTTTTCATGAAAGTTTTATACTTCAAAATTAAAAAAAGTACAAAACATAAATACTAGTAAAATGCCAGACACATTGAAAAAAATTTTGTAGCTAATTGGATATGGAAGTAAAATTAATAAATACTTATAAAAATATTGCTTTTTACTTTGTCTTTGAAGGGTGTGTGCGTTGTGCCTAAATCTCATAATCCTGTAATATGCAAGGTGTGGACTTTGCTTTCCTGTGTGCAGCTGACAATACTGTGATCTACTTCTAACCAGAAATCAATGAAGGCGTCCACCATCCCTCCTACAACTCCCCTCCAGCTTTGCTGTTATTTCTAGCTTTTTCAGCAGAGATACTTTTCAGAGTAGAAACAAACTTTTGACAAACCAGATTTATTAGACAAATGCATGTGTCAAGAGGAAGTGAAGTGGTTACCTCCACTGAGGCCAGCGACTGAAGTGAACCACTAAGTGGAAAAATAAATAAACAAGTGGAATGCTTTGTTTCTCATCCAGAGCGACTGCTCCCCATTTCTGTTGCTTGTCCCTTGTATCAGTTAGCATCTGTCGTCTGTCAAGCCGCTGTGAGACTCAGTGACTGAAACACTCCTGGTTTCTTTGGTTTGTGGTTCTGTGGTTGGAACTGGCAGTCCTTTGGCTCGTGGTGGCTTCTCTGCGCCCTGCTGGCCTCTCTTGGGGTTGCTGGATGTCGGACCGACTGCATGAGTGCCTGCTCTTGGAAGAGGGTTGAGTAGGGGACTCTTGGCAGAGTCCTTCTCCACACGCCTCTCGTTCTTCTGCAGGTGGACACAGGCCTGCTCACTCGGTGGGCTTGTCAAGCACAAGGGAGCCCCCATAGGCCTCGACCGTCAAAGTCTCTGACTGCAGGGTCTGCTTTGCTCAGTGGACAAATAAACCACTCGACGTATCCCGAGGATGTATGGATAGAGGGTGCCTAAAAGTGCAAGTATCAGGGAGGGAGTTACTGTGGCTATTTGGTGAGCAATTTACTTCTTTGTCTTTCCTCTTATCCTTTCCTTAGAGAACGGGCTGTCTTTTTATTAGCATGTATGTTTTTGTCTGAAATATTTTCATCATAATAGACATGGCCATCCTTTAGCCCTGTGCCTTTTCTTTTCTTTTTAAATTCAAAGAAAAAAATTGAATTCAGAGTTATTTTTCAACTTCCAGTAAAGGCTTTTAACTAGAAAAACAAAATTATTCCTTTTCTATATATTTGTCTTAAAATCTAAATAGTTCTGGGAATGAACTTGAGCTGTTCTTCAGACAGAACCCTGAGTGATAAAAATTTTGCATTAAGATTGTTCCAGGCAAATCCTTGAGGATTTGGTTTGCATTTATATATAGAAAAGGGCTGGGAGGAGAAACCAAGGTTAATATGTGAAGATCATATCAAGCTGCGGTCTTAGCATTTACATATAAAAACTTGGAGCCCTGGTCAGGGGAAAGCTTATAAAACTCACAATTACTGTCTGTTTCAAAAGCCATTTTGAAAAAGCTTAAATTATTGTTTAAAAAATGATTTAAGCTTTAAATTTTTTATTCTATAAAATTATAAAGTATTAAAATATTTTTATGATAAAATAAGTACTTAAGAATGTAGTGCGTGATATATAATATTTTTGTTATTAGCTGAAAAACTAAAAAGATACCTGAATCAACTGTACGTGCACATTTTTCTATGAGTAAATAATGACCTTTGACACATAAGGTGAAGAATCTGACACAGTAAATATTAAACAATTTAAGACTCCCTAATTTTGAAGGCTATTTTTAATTGCAAAGAACAAAGAAAATTACAAGCACATGTCCATTATTTATGCATTAATAGGAATTTCTGTATCTTCCTATGATTTTTTATAACTGACAAATTTCAGAATGGTGATATTCTGGATTTTTTTACCCCTCTATTCCCAGAATGGTGAATTTTGCCAGACAATATCAAATTTTACTTTGACAGTGTTTAAAGAAAAAGCAAATGTCTGTGTATATATACATATACTGAAATAGTAATAAGAATTTCAATTTTGTTAAATACGATAGTCTGTGAATATATATTTTGATTAATATCAGAATAGTTTAAAAATGATGACTGAACAAAAATGACAGTGAAGCTGTTTCTCAGCGTAGTGCTGCAAGTCTAAGTTATTAAATGTCTTAAGAGAAATGTCCCAATCTGAAGCATTCTCTACCACGCATTGATTAACCTTTTTGTACTCAGGGCACACGCGCTCTGGAATCCTCACAGTGTTAGCAGTTTTCCTTTATAAATGAGGTAGCTGAGAATATGAAGTTAACTGATCCAGTATCACATAGATGTGTGAGGCACAGGATCAGAGGAGCAGTGTCCACCACCCTCAGCATTGCCGTGCCAGGATCTCCCCCAATCAGCTAGTTCGTGTCTCGAATGGATAATTTACATTGTGATTGATTTCTGTTTATTTATTTATTATGGTACTAGATATCAAACCCACTTCTTCGTGCATAGTAGGCAAGCGCTGTACCCCTGAGCTACGTCCTCAGCTCTTGCTGCTTTTGGAAAAGACCTGGCTAAATTGCCTGGCTGGCCTTGACATTGTAATCCTCCTGCCTCAGCCTCCAAGGTAGCCAGGATTACAGGTGTACGCCACCATGCCTGGCTGTGATGAACCAACTTTTAGGCGACAGTTATATGTATGTAGCTGTTAATATAATGGCAAACCAAAATAATATATAAAGTGATTTGTGAAATGGGGAAAGCAGTAATTTTTCAAAACATGTTACAGTTTAGAAAAGGTATGTATGTTGGGGCAAATAATGAATGTGTCAACATAGATTGATATGAGATTATATGGGACCCAAAGCCTGAAACCGAATGAGTATTTCACCATTTGTCACTGGGAAAAGCCAACCCCGTAGGTCGCATTGATCTTGTACAAGATGGTGGGGCCAAGAGTTAATATTTGAGAAGTCATTGAGGCAATAAAAACAACGATTCTAGGGCTGGGGATTTAGCTCAGTGGTCAGAGTGCTTGACTTGCGAGCACAAGAGCCTGAGTTCGATCCCCAGCACCAAAAAACAAACAAACAAAAAAAACCAAAAACAACAACAACAACAATAACAACTCTAGTAGTAGAGGCAGAGACAAAACAATGGCAAAAGGAAACACTCCTGGGAAAGTACGGTACGGATGGATTTGGTGGCAGCTTTGTCTGCGGCCCATTCACAGGCACGCTGTCTGCCCATGGGCCTGCGGCCCTCAGCAACTGTGTCCTGTCCCAGCAATGACAGTGGTACTGCAGCTGCCCGAGGAAAGGGACGTGGCCCGGCTGGATCAACCCGGGTGTGTAAGACGGCTCCAGATTGCACCGCTCGGGTTGGGTGCTGACCGGCCCGGCTCTGTGTGTGTGCATTCTGTGGAGTTGGGCAGTACTGGACACTAGGATTAAACAGGCAGCGGGTGCAAAGAATAGAACAAGTCAGGTGTGACACCATCCCTGAGGGCCACCCGCCTGCTTCACATGACTCGCCTGAGCCACTGAAGTGTGTTTTGTTTCCTGTTCTTGGCTCTTGCGCGATCGTCCAGCGTCTGTGGGGTACCTTTCCGTCCCACACAGCTTGGGAGGCTGACTGCATACGTTTGTGTTGTACATCAGCGTAAAGCACATGCTGGGAGCAAGAGACATTTACCCCAGAAGGAGGTGGCAGCTAACAGCTACTTTTAAAGGCTGTCGAGCCAGTGTCATCACCGAAACCACATTCCCTTTGCTCTAGAAGAAGTCCTGTGGGTAGGTATCCTGCTTTGTCTGTCAGAGTTTGCCAGTCTGGAGTGGTAGAAGCTGCAGAATGTGACCGTGTGAGTCAGCTTCGTCAGCATAAGGTACCTGGTGCGAGCTACTCACAGTTTGCTTCAGCTCAGGATGTGCATGGGCTCTGCTGCGGCTGCCCCATCATCACGGGTACCAAGGGCACGAGTAGGTGTGGAGGTGAGCGGTGTCCCGAGCAGGAAGCAGGCTGTGGGGGGCTGGCCCTGCTCCTCCCACAACAGCCCTGCGGGGGAACCCTGAGTACCAACGAGGGCAGCGTTCTCCAGGGTCCACACGAAGAGCCACCACCTGGAGGTCTCAGTCGCGCGGCCGCTTGGGGACACCTGAACCATATCCAGACCCTAGCAAGCCTCCCTAAGACAGTGCTCTGCTGTGGCACCATTTTGTTCCATTGTAAAAGGAGATTCGTGAGGGCTCCCATCTTGTCTCGGAAGTGTACCTGGGAGTCGGGTGCCGGCTGGGCAGGAAGGCAGAGTGACAGGCCTGTTCTCATTAGACTGCAGGCAGCAGGTTATTGCTGGGGAGTGGGAAACAGGGTTTCAACTTTTAACTTGAGCCTGTCACCCTAAAACATCACAGAAAAAGGAAAATACGTCTCTGGAACCCAAAATCATCTTGCAAGGTAGTTTCAATTTTAAATTAAGGTTAGAAAACTTCCTGACTTTAGATGGTTCCGTTTAAACTGCCTGGTGAATAATTCCTTTGAAAGGTTTCCATTCTAAATATGCATATTCGGCTTTAAATAAAACACAGAATCAAACTGAGGAATTAGAAGCGGGCTGGACCACCCTTTGGTGTGGTGTTTTCACACTGCATACGCACAGGAGCCGGGAGGAGCTGGGGAGCACCCTCCCTCCGGGGCAGTGTTGAGCCTCCCGAGGCTCTGCGCGTGTGTCCTTCGTCAGGGCTTCTGTGGCTGAAACCTGTCTGAAACCCCAATCTCTAGATCTTAGTACCCTTTGCCACTTGCCTGGGATAAAGTGTCTCATTCCCAAGATCACCGAGTGTCAACCAGAAGACCATGATTCCACGGCAGTAGGGTGTCTGAATAGAACATCTGTGTAGCATATCGAACATATTAACTTTTCAAATCAGTATTTCATCATTCAGCTGCAGGTTAGATTGACAGACACTTAATTGCTAAAATGAATTGAAAATGCCATCAGCTAGTTACTGCGAGAGATTATGAGACCATGAAAAGGGGCGCACTTGACGGGCAGATGCTCAGAAAAGCAGCTTCCCTCAGACATCCTCATGTTTGAGGATACGGGGGTTAAGAAAAGTTACCTGCTGCAGGAAGAGATGTGACAGGGATTTGTTTGCAAGAAAACTGAAAAACGGGGACGAGAAGACTGAAGTGTTTGCAAAGACCTTAACTTTCTGCCATGAAATTATCTTAGAAGGAAAGAAACAGACTTCTAAAGGAACGGGAGGAGAAATCCGTGGGAAATGTTGGATCACACACGGAGAATGGAGGAATGTCATGTTTCCTTTGAATAAACTCCTGGATGACACTGTAGAAAATCAAAGGTCACACACAGTGGGTAGCGATCAAAACGAGTCTCCACGTCTGTCGTATTGTGAAAATAAAGCTTGCTTTCAATTTACCTACATTTTCACACTGGGGATCTTCAACATTTAGTGAATGAAATTTCCTTAATAGCCTATTCGTTTTGTTAATTTTCTGAGAATATCTATACTTTCAGCACTCATAATGGAAATAATGGGGCACTAAAACTTACATATCATATGTTATAATTCATTTAGGAGTTCTAGATTAGTAAATTAAATTATAGTACCTTATGTGCCTTAATTCTAATTTTTTTAAAGCTATGCTTTGGCAAGTAGTGTTATATAATTACAGAGTAAATTTATCCTAATCTGTATATTTGAAACTGTCATTCACTTTTATTTATTTATTTATCTATTTATTTATTCATTTTTGGTTTTTTGAGACAGGGTCTCATCTGTACTTCAGGCTGACCTTGAACTCACTATGTAGTCTAGGTTGGCTTCAAACTTTCAGGGGTCCTCCTGCCTCAGCCTCTTGACTATGCCTGGCTGTTACTTTAAAGCAGTTATGTAGTATGAAAGTTAAGGTATCATAGGAACAAAAAAAACCTGTGTTTAAAACAATCTTCTGAGAAATTATTTCCTAGTGTGCAAAATCAATGGTTAATAGTCACACAATTCATTAAAGATGGAGGATTTTTTTAAAGGATAATTTTTAGATTAAAATATCAGTTCAACTGAGCTGGTGATGCATACCTGTAATCCCAGCACTCTGGGAGGTGGTGGCAGGAGAATTGCTATTTTGAGCCCAACCTGGGTAACTTAGTGACTTAGAGAAGCCCTGTCTCAAAATAAAGAATTGAGCAGGGGATATAGCTCAGTGTGAAGGTCCTAGGTTCAATCCCTAGTACTGAAACAGTATTTCAATTAAAATAACTAATATGCCAGAAATTTATTTAACTTATTAATTAGAGAAGTAGTAATAATATAACAAGTTTAAAGATGAATTTGAAGAATATCTCATGCATAGGGAATAAGGAATTTTGAATGACTTTACAAGGAGGTACAAAACATCTATCCCCAAGGCAATAATCAGCTGCACTCCATGAAGAACGATGACCCGATTAACCGTGTTTCTCTGAGCAACAGTCATTAGCGTGATCTGCTTTCTGTAGGAGAGGTGGCCAGGCGAGTGAGAAAGACTTAACACCTTTGGGAAGATTTTCTCCAGAGTAGTTTTAGGCTCACAGCAGAATTGAAGGAGGATACGAGGTATCCCTGCCTCTGCCTTCAGTGCTGCCAGCGCGGTGCCCTGTTCTGGCCGAGGAGCGGGCGGCGTCATCCCCTCACCAGCCACGATTCAGCCTCCCACTGAGGGGCACGTTCAGAGTCGTGCATTTGTGTTCCGGGCAAATGCAGTCTGACGTATAGCTGCCGGATAGCATCATACGAAGTTCTCTCCCCGCCTGAAAATCCCGCTGCCTGCCTCTTCATCCCTCCCAGGTCCAAGCCCAGGCAACCTTTGGCCAGTTGTACTGTCGGCTTTCCGCAATGTTGGGAGCGTGTGCTATGGGCCTTTCAGACTGACTCCATGCATCTAAGTTTCCCTTGTGTCTTTTTGTAGCTTGACAGCTTCACTTCTTCTTAGTGCTAATTAATTTTATCATCGGGATGTACAACACTGTTTTTCTTCCCTTCCCTTCCCTGCTCCGCTTCTTGCTTTCTTTCCTCTCCAGTCTCTTCCTGAAGAACGTCACGGTTGCTTCCAAATTTTGCCAGTTCTGCACAAAACTGCTACCAACATCAGCCCGCAGGGTTTTGTATGGACGAAACCTTTCATCTCTGGGCGGATGGCAGGGAGTGTGGTCGTGGGATTGAAAGGTGAGAGTACGTTGAGGTTTACAAGAACCTGCCATGCTGTGCTGCAGAGAGCTGCACCGCTTTTCACACCTGCGACAAGGAGCGAGGCTTCCTCTCGCCCCACCTCCTCCCGCGCTGGCTCCTCCGGGTCTGGACCTGGGTGCCCGGCCAGGCCTGTGGTGGCGCCCTCTCACCTTCCCAGGCATGTCCCTGTGCCGCGGGTGGCAGAGGCCCCGTTCTCAGTGTTGCAGGCCATTTTCTGCTCTGTAACAGAGTGTCACAAACTGGGTACTTTGTAAAGGGCAGAGATGCGTTTCTACGGCCTGGAGCCTGCGATGGTCAGCGTCGGGCGCTGGCCCTGTGGCCGTGTCCCGGCCTGGAGCAGCACAGGGCCAGAGCGTGTCCGGGGGGCTGACCGGGCCCCGATCAGTCTCAGGGTGGCAGCACCCGTCCGTCCGCGTGTGGCCGGGCTACTTCAGGGCCTGACTTCTTGGTGCCGGCGCGAGGGCGGTCCTGCTTCTGTGAGTTTGGGAGGCGACATTCACACCACGGCGATGTACACGTGTGTCACTCGAACACCCGCACGACGGCTGCAGCCGCTGCTTTTCCTTCTGTTACTGAAGTGCTGTGACCTGACGGCATTGCCGCTCAGACCATTTCCGTAAATGTGGTTCTAACGAAACATCTCAGACTGTTTCATTAACGATTGCTCCTTGCCTTGCCCAGACGAGAGTCTTTGACATGCACCGTCGCCCAGGCCTGCCAGATCCTGGGAGGGGACGCGTCCTCCCCAGAAACGGAAGGGAGAAGCCCGCCCAGAAAGGACTTGAACATATTCTTTTGCTCTGTTACTCTTACTGTTGCTCCAAAGTCGATGCAAAGTAGAGCAGTCGTTTTTGGTGTTTTATTTACAGTTAATCTTTAGTTGACCAATAGCTGGGCAAAGGCTGCTCGACTCGGAAACCCCGAGTTGACGTAAGGTAGTGTGACGGTCACCTTCAATGGAGAGTTAACCTCAGCTCACTCAAGGAAGGCAGAAATTGGTGGCTTCTGTCTGATTTATAGTGTATTTCTTATTTTCACTAAGGAAAATATTTAGCATTTGTTGAAAGTGCGATTTTGTAGTGACAGCACATATTAGCCATTACTAGTGACACTAAATCTGAGAGTTTTCATCTTCCATTTTTAGGTTATTAAACTAGAAGGGTTATTATCTCATGGTGGTTTGTCAGATTAGCATTGGTTCTCAAGTATATATATATTTTTTTAATACTTGGTTTAGGGTCTGAAATATAACCATAATTTAAGAAACCCATCTGGAATACATCTTTGTTAATATTAGTAGCTCCATTATTATTTTTCCTGCTGCGTAATTTGACAACTGTACTTTTTGAAAAGTAGATAAATTTATATTTCTACAACTTTCTTTCCCTCCCAAAATGCTACCCTTGAAATTTTAAGGGGAAATTACTAGATAAATGCTCTTTGAAGAGGCTATATTTATCTTTTGAAGCCAAATGCCAAGTAACCCAGAAGACCACCAAATTATTCAGTAAAATCTTGGTACCAGTTCCTATAAATTAAAGCAATATGAAATATAGGTTGTTTTGAAAAATCAAGGCTGGTGTTTTTTTTCACATTCATAATTACCTGAAGTATGGCCAAGTGGAATATGTTTGGTGATTTTTTAAAACTGTTCCTTTTAAAAATATATATATATATTGTTATCTCTACTTCTCCCTATTACATATTGCAGTTGTTTACCTCATTACGTTGACTTTTCCAGGTTGTTAAATTACTGTTATGAAAGTTATTATTAAGAATATTGTTAGACAGAAAGTCAGAAATTTTCCCTTCTAACCTTAGCACATAGAAAAATGCTTATTCCTCCGAACAGTGTTCAAATAAAAAGCCATATTACTGGGTTTTACAACTTTCTTCGGCATATGCAAATAACAAAGTAATTATTTTGGGAGAATATTGTGCGCATTTCAAGAAAAGTGCTAATGCTGCATTTCTGAGAGAAACGAGCTTGCTCACACCTACCTGCTTGAGTACTTGGGCAGAAAAGACGAGGAATAGAGAGATATACACTGAACTAGCTAGCTGGCTCTCACACTAAAGTCGAGACATAAGCTGTGAGCAGCAGTAATCTCATCCTTCAGAAAAATACATAGGAAATAGGAGTATAATTATTTTTATGCAGTTGTCACCATTTTTGCTGACAAAAGGTAGAATTCATTATTTTAATTTATAAAAAATTTAAAAAGATTTTCTTGAATGACTTGTCAAATGTTATCAATGATCGTTGAAAATAACTTCGCATCCTTTGAGCATTCCTTGATAACATGTATTCATAAAATTAGTGAATAACGTTTAACGTTTTAAAACTAGAAAAATAATGACCAGTGAAATGTTTATAATGTGAATTATAATTAACTTAATTAGAATTAATTTAAATATTTATTTTCCATAATAATAGTACTGATTACAATGAAATCCTATTTTATGTGTTTTAATTGATTTACATATTAATAAATACACACTTTTAATATTGTATTGTAATATATGATAATGATAGTTTTCTTTCTATGTCCTATTTATAGGTTCATAGAAATAACTTCACCTGAACAATAAAAGTTAGTATGGTTAATTTTAATTAAAATGTCTAATTAAATAAACATTAGAAATATAATTATTTCATAAGTTTAAATAATAAAAGCAAACTCATTTTCAAATATATGTATTGACATAGGCCTTATTGATCTTAAGTATACTTCTTACATCTATTCAGTGATTTATAAATTGTATAATTGACTTAAGTTCATTCATGCTGCTATAATGAAATAGCTGATGCTGGCTGATTTACACAGAACAGAAAAGTCTTTCTCCCAGCTCTGGAGGCTGGACGTTCTTGACTAAGGTGCTGGAAGGTTCTTTCCAAGATGGTGCCTTGAACTTTGTGGCCAAAAGGGTAGAAGGGCAGAAGGGCCAAAAAGGGTCTAGCCAGTTCCCTCCAGCTCTTTTCTGCTATAATCAGTTCATGAGAACTCAGCCCTCATGACAAAATCACCTTTGACTGGCCACACATTTTAATACTCTTGCATTGGAGATTAAATCTCATCCTGAATTTCAGAAGGGGCATAAACATTTAAGCTACAGCAGTAGACTAATTTGTAAATCAAATTATAAACTTGCATCAAACAGCCACCTTCTGAGACCTCCGGCCAGTGCTCTGTGGCATTAGAATGCACCTGATATCTGACCTATGAATTCTTCCAGGACATGGTGTATTCAGTAAGTTAACATTGTTTCCCTCCCTTTAATATCTAGGTCTTTTTCTAAACACAGTTTTCTCATAAAATCTAAGAGCCATGAAAGCAGAAAGCATCATCTCTCATTTGTTAATTGATGCATGATGAGTCTTAAAACTGCCTCCATTTAGTGAAGACCTCAATGAAAAGCAGTTGAATTAATAATACGAGTAGTAGTTACTTATCGTAGGGAACACAAAGTGAATGTCAGTTTGAAGTCCTCTGTCAGTCTGGAAAGCCCGGTTCTCCCCTGATATGCCCCAAGTTTTTATCACTAGTCCCCTAAGGGAAGAAGAGGATGTCCAAGGGAGGGAGGAGGAACCTCCTCTGCTTGGGAAGCCAGTTCATTTTCCCTGTATGAGTATTTCCTGTCATTCTGGAAAGAAACCAGAGCAAAGTGCAATTAGGAGTTGAATGAGGGGAGCAAAACGTTAATGATGGTTACAGAGAAAGGCAGGGGACGGACCTCAGGGTGGCCCTTCCTTACCTGGGGCCTCCTCATGCGTTCTTCGAGCGTCCCTGGGTGAGACCAGATTCTGTGAGTGCACCTGTGCTACCTAGCTTAGCTTTGAAACAACGAAAAACAAACAGGGTTTGCTAAAGCATAGTAGAAATTAGTATATTTTGAGGAAAAAAAGAGAGAAGGCATCAGAAAGACGCAAAGGAGATCCATTTTGCGGGGGGAATGTTAAGGTGGCAATCTTTAAAGGCCTTTTCAGCTCCAAAACTTATGCCGAGGCTCACTCACTGCTGAGCAGCGAGACATGGGCAAATCGCAATTCAGCGACTACTGCTTTCGCAGACCCGCCTTCTGCCTGAGCAACACGCTTACCTGTGCTGGGAGAGAGGCGTAGACGGTGGCTCGTAAAATAGGTGCCATTCAGTGCGTGACAGTGTGAGCTAAGAAAATACGTACCTTTATGTCTGTGGTACGAAAACACTGTTCCTTTCACCATGCTTTTCGAACTTAGGCTCATTTAAGTGGGAGAAAAGGAAAAGCACTAAACACCATTAATCCACGTCAACTTCTTGACATGGAAAGCAAACTAGCATTAGATAGATTGAATTCTCTCCTTCAGGTCAGGCCAAATATGTGGTCTCTGATAGCTGAAAATAAGAGAAGTGGGACTTCACAAACGGAATCCCATTATTCTGTGGAAAGAATGATCCTGTACTTAGGCTTAAATTGTTTTTATTGAATCAGATTGTTTTCATGAAAACCCCATCTTTAAAATGTGCTTAATCTTGTTATCAAGCGAATGTTCAAAACTAAAAAGAACCATGCACCTGAGATTTTTCCTTCTTTTACCCTGGGGCAAGGTAACGGCTCTTCCATTACTGGATTTGGAAATTTTTGACAGTATACACACTAAGTTTTGTGCCTTGGGTGAAAAAAAAAATGGCTTTGATGACTTTTCCTTCAAATTTATGGAATATATTTACATTGCTACATTTGTAGAATGGTCAGAAAGATTGGCTTAGTTTTGCGTCTGTTTGGAAAGCATTATTGCAGCAATACCTGTGCCCAGAGTCTGCAGGGACACGGACGCTCACAGCACCAGACTGGTTTTGACTTTCCTCCATAGATTCTTTCCCTTCTTTCCTTCCTTCCTTCCTTCCTTCCTCCTTCCTTCCTTCCTTCCTCCTTCCTTCCTTCCTCCTTCCTTTCTTCCTCCTTCCCTCCTTCCTTCCTTCTTTTCTTTCTTTTCCTCTCTATTTCTTTCTCTTTTTCTTTGCTCCTTCTTCCCTTTCTCCCTTCCCCCGTTTTCCTCTTTCCACCCCACCCTTCCTTTCTTTGCAATTTGGCAACTCAGACTTAATATTATTGTTGGGAATCTTAAAAGAAAGTTTACATTTCAATAAATATTTTTTAAAGTCAATAATCATTACTGTGGTCCTAAAAAGTGAAAAGATACATAAAAGTATATAACTTTATGTTAAATTTGTGCTATAAAAAGATTGTTACGTTTATTTCTTAATGTCTCTTAAAAAGTCTGATTATGAGAGACAAAAATGTTGCTTCGTGGCAGATTACTTGAAGCATGTTGTCCTGGGTCCAATTTCCAGCCCATCAGAAACAGAAACAAAAATAAAACCGAGTATGGGATTAAATTCTTGACACATATTTTAGGAATAAATAAGTAGAAGTGAAAAGTTTTGATATTTGAAATTTCAAAATAAACCAGGAAATAAAATAGTTAAAAAATAATAATGGAGAAGCTGCTCATGTGACACACAACTGTAATCCTTACACTATGGAGGCTGAGGCAAGAGGGTCTCTGGTCTGACCCGGACTGGGCCAGTGAGAACCTGTGTCACAATGCAGTGTCTCAGCGTGCGGCCTGGGTTTGATCACCAGTACCAAGCATTGGAGGGGGGTAGAGGACACAAATAGGGTAAAACCTTGACAATCTTTAGGTTTGAGAAATTTGACAACTTGCAGTACTGTTTTCACAACTCTTATTTAAATTTCCACCTAGAACAGATGTAATAGTTCAATAAACAATCACCTGAGGTTTTTCTGTTTTATTTACGGATTGGAATTGACACTTTTGCCTGTATGCCAATAAATTTGCAAAGCTGTAAGCCAAACTTAAAATGTACGGAGTTTTGACCACAAATAATACCAAAACTTGCTTGAATTCCATTCGAAGTTACAGTGACAGAAAGATCCAGCGTGGTCGTTCCCTTTGGGGCCCGCAGTGCTGCACCGCAATCCCTTCGTGCTGCCGCCGCTTCCCGGGACGCGCGTGAGGCTGAGCTTTGGTGTCGGGAAGATGGGGGAGCACAGAGCCAGCCCGAGGGGCGAACTGGAGACAACTTGGTGTGTGCATGTGTGTGTGCGCGTGCGTGCATGTGTGTGCATGTGTGTGCGCGCGTGCGTGTGCGAGTCCTAAGAGTGCAGCGAGTGTCACGGCGGACGACAGGAGCCCGCTGCAGATGTTTGGAGCAGAAGGACTAAGTTCTGCTTGCTCGTCAGGATGGCGGGAAGCTGACTGAAGTGGGAGTTGCGTGTTACAGGCAGACAGCTGCCGCGAGCTGCTGAACATGTGGGCAGAGTGTGCACGGGTCAGAGCGGTGGCGAGAGAGCGCGAGTGCTTGTTCCGTGCAACTCTGTGCGCCGTCCCGCCCTTTATATGCGGTGCAAAGACACCGTGACTCGTTAAAATTGCTGTTTAACGTAAGACACTGTGCGTGTGTGCGTGTGTGTGTGCGCGCGCGCGCGTGCTGAAACGTGGTGGCACCACGACTTCAGTTCTTCCTGTTCGGTGGCCTGTACTCAGCCTGACTTCACGTCACCTTAGGGAGTCGCCCCAAGCACGGGGTCTCCTGTGGGTGCCGTCCCCTCCAGGGGGCTCCCAGTCTGCCCTGCGCGTGCTCGTCCGCACTGGGAGCTGGTGCCCAGAGCGCAGGCGCACCACTAACGCCCTGCAGTGCACAGAGCAGCCCCAGGACCCTCAGTACCGCGCACACACATGTGCACACAACCCCCCGTGTCCACCTCGAATGTCAACAGTGCCAAGTTTGAGAAACCCCACACTGAGATTACCATCAGTCTTTTAAGAAGTCCAAGGAAATGGGAACTGTGAGCTGATATTCGTTCGTGTATTCAAATGTTTTACAAGGTGTAAATTATAGTGCAAATTGTGAAACACACACTCTCGTGACTCTGTTACGTAGTGGAAGATCCAGAACCTTCCTGTCCCGCGACCCCGCCCTTGAGTTCTCCCTGCCTCATGTTCTCAATTCTTTCCAGGCCACATCACTCCTGAATGTTTGTTTATCATTCTTATTCTTTAAAAAAAAAAAAACAAAACTGACCATAAATAGCTTAATTTTGCAGTTTATGAACACAGTGTCATCTGTGCTGTTTTTATCTTACTCAGTATCATATTTTAAGAGTCCCAATGTTAAGAACAGATACATTTTATTCTTTTTTGTGGTTTCATATTACTACGTAGTGAGCACATGCCATACTTAAAGCCATAAAAGAATTTTTAATGTGTATCAGCCTATTCTTGGTATTTTTGCCATGAGGAACGTGATGTTATAAACGTTGTGTATGGCTCCTGGTGGGTGTAGGAAACTGTTTCTTTGGTGTGTGTTTCTTTGGGCGTGGAGTGTCCAGGCCAGAGGATCTATGATAAATGTTGTAATAACACTAAATTTTTTTCCAATGGTCACCCCAACTTAGAAAGCTGCCACCATGTCTGCAGGTGTCCCCTTTATCTACAATTCACCAACACTTAGTGTTACCTGACTTCTTTATTTTGCCAATCTCCTGGGTCTCAAGTAAGATCACTGAGGTCTTAAGTATGCTTTTGTTTTATATCTAATGAGGTTGCAACCTTTTCATAGGTTTAGTATCATTCTTATATCCTCTTTTGTAAAAGTCCGTTCATATTTTTACATACTTTTTCTATTGCATTTTTCAAGTTGGTTTGTAGGACTCTTTAATATATTTAGCAGTTCTTTTGCACAATGTTGATAATTATCCAAGAAAAGTTAGAGATTCTATTTGTCAACTCATCAGAGCTACTTGATAGAGAAGTGAATTCTCTGGTTAGTAGATAATAAAATAATATATGCAGTAACAGAGTGAGATGCTGGAATTGGTAGCTATTCCTTAATATAAAGTGCACAAATATTACCTTCAAAGGCCATGAATTTCCTCAATAAATGAGCAGAATGTCAGATAACAACTTCTTGTTTCCATTTAGAATGTAGTACTTTGTTTACTTTTTGGGAAAAAAGTTACAATTTTAAAAATCCACAAAGACAAAGAAGAAAGAGTAACACTTCTAACTCCCCCTCTGTGAAGTGGCTAAGTATAAACTGCCGACATAAAGCTATGCTGAGAATATTTTCTGTCATATAAGCATCCCGCCCATACTGCACAGGAATCCAGACGTCTGCCTGCTGGGACTGAGTAAAATAACCCTAGTAAGATAAAAGTTTGATCAGTTCTTCAAATCAGGGATTTCAGATCAACACAAAATATCATCTGTCTTATGTAAGTGTGGATTTAGGTGTTACCACTTCTCCAAATGATAAGTGATCTATATAGTCAATACCAGATGTGTTTAATATTGAGTAGAATTAGATAAATGGAGACATTTGATTTTCTTGGCTCTAAATGTCTCTTTAACATATTTTTTGAGGAATGATTTGTGTAACCTCAAACAGTGTAAATAAAAGTGTGGTCTTTGCAAAAGTAATGGACAAGAGTAAATTTCGTGCAGAAAGGGGGAGCATTTCAGACATGCCAATGTTAATAATGGGGGTGGTTGAGATTGTTTGCTTTAGAATAGAAAAACTCCATAATTTTGAAAATGGAAACCCTTAACTGTGACTCTGCCATTCACAGCTGAGCTGAAATCAACAAAGAAGAAAAGGAGAGTAGAATGGATTTGATGCTGTAATGGCTGTATTCAGGGAAAATGAGAAAACTTTGATGTTGCTGACACTAAAGCAGAAGCGGAGAACTTGCAAGGCATTTGTCTGGTATCTAACAGAAGAAAAAAGTGGATAAGCTCATTTTAAAATATTATTTCATATTTCTTGATGATACTGGTAAGAATGTCCTCTGGATAGGATTAAGGAAAGGGAGGAAGTCATTAGATGTAGGTAATGAGCCAATATCAACTCGATGGAAATTGTTGAGAAAGCTAAATATGTGCATAATTTTTCTCCCATTTTTAATACGGATAATATAAAACAGGTAAACAGAAAATGAAAAGTAAATCATTTAGGAAGTTGCGTTTGTGCATCAAAGAAAGTAGTGACAAATTTCAAAAATAGGAAAATTGCCCTTGGGTTTAGGAGGCAAGCAGGTGTCAAATCCAGATCCTAACTCGGGCCCTCTAACAAGGTTACACCCTGCTGTAGCCTTCACCCTGTGTCATAGCAGTGGTGGACTATTTAGAGACGGACTAAATGAGATTAAATGCTGAAATACTTTGCAAATTAAAGAGGTTTACAAATATAAAACTTCTAAGTATGACTACCATTGGCTGCTAAGCTGAATTTGGGAAGGTAATAAATGCATAGAAGAAAGGGAAGAATTAGGAAAGTTACTATAGGATATAGACAGCAGTATTTCCATATGATTTGTAAATTAAGTTTCTATTATGATGTGGTAAAGATAAGTTTTATTCAGGAGGAAGAGAAATACATTCAAATCACATTGTACTTTATCTCATACTTGTAAATTCCTGGAGGGTGGCCGGGCTTTGGGTTCCTAGGCAAGCACTCTAACCACTGAGTAAAATCTCCAGCCCTCTGGGCTTTGGGTTCCTTTGTCCTGGAGGCTTTTTTCAGGATGGGCTGAAAGAAGAGGTAGCCTGATAAAGCTAAGAACTTTTTGTGGCTTTTCTTTTCCAAAACCCAAATATAGAGAGTCTGTGCTTACAGGTAGAGAAATAGGAATGAAACCCGGGCTTCAGAAGAGTGGTCGACTCACAGGGGTCAGGATGTGGGGGCGTCTAGAAGTAGTTGAGACTGTGACTGTTCTTGGTCCCACGGCTCCAATCATTCCCAAAAGAAGTATAATGGAGGGGTGCGTGGTGGGTTAGGGACAGTGTGTTAGGACACTAGGCACTAGGAATCTCAGCCTCAGAAAGCAAACTAGATTCCAAACTCAGAAAATACCAGAGGGTGACACTTTTTGGGTACTATGCATCCAGAGACCGCGGGTCTTTCGGAGATGATGGATTGGATCAAAGACCGGAGAGCTTTCTGGTGAAATATTCCATCTGGACATCAAAGACCTTAAGGATCTTCTTCAATTTCTTTAGGAAGAGAAATATATCAATAATGCATTAAATTAAAATTCACTTCTGTTTGTGGAGTCTCAAAATCATATACAATGCGATAAACTAAATAATGAGTTCTTTTTGTACCCAACTGAAGTACTGTAATATTCATAATTTCTTTAAAAAGATAAATCTCAAGAAAATAGTAAAGCACAGATTTTGTAGTTTGACTTTTTTCTCACAAGCAACAAAAAACTTGAAGTAGAGCTCTCGGGTGGAGAAAACTTAGTCATTAAGGATTTTTAATTTCCTACAGAATTCCAGTATCAGTGTGGATGTGATGAGTGATCACGGTCATCCAAATTCTCTTACACATACATGTGAAACTGGAGAAAGGGATTTACCTGCAGTGTGTCCAGACAGGAGTAGGGAAAGAATATGCCTGGAACAAAGAGAGGAAGTAGAGGAGACTAGAGCTCTGGACGCGAACCCCTACGCCCCTTTCCTCAATGGAACTGGATATGGAAGAGGATTTTCTACTGAAGGTAGCAAAGTTCAGACCTCTGGATCTGGCAGCCTCCTCCAGACTGAGAAATGCTACCAATTCTTTGTGCTTGTGTATTTTATTTTCTGTTGAAAGATTGATGATTCCTCCAGCATCGGAGTGGGTGAGCGTTCTCATAAGTCTGCTGAGGGAAGCTGACTGGGGGCTGGCAGGCTGCCTCACCTGGCAGGGGAAGGGCAGGACTTACCCTTTGCAAACGCTGTGGGTGGAAGGAACTTTGCCTCGGCCCCTGTTTGTATCAGGCAAATCTACTAACCACCATCCCTAGCAACAACTGAGAGGCTTTGGCCAGCAGCCAGTTTTTGAAGGTTAAACATAAATCCTTAAATATGGTTTGATAAGAATATAATACCATACATTCTTCATTTTGGGCTCGTTGAAAACAAAGTGTGTCTGAGCACACCAGACCAACCCAAGCAAACCACCATAAGTTACCTTCCTCATTTATGCCACGGCAGTGGTAGAACAGGGGTCCCATTGTGGAGAGAGATCGCATCCATATGGAAGATGGGAATTCGTGGTATTGTTGCATAAAGTCTAGTCTTTGTTAAAAGTCTATCTGTAGTTTGAAAACTGGGGAATAAACAAGGCAAGATTATGGCACAATAATTCTGACAGCATCTTGAAGAACTGGTCTTTGATGTAAGACTTTGTGTGGTGCAAATGTACATCTCCGGGGACGATGATTTCCAACTGCCTGACTGCCCCTGCAGTAAGCTGAAGTACAACTCATTAGGGAATACAAAAGAGCTATTCAGAAATAAAATTAAAATGTTTATGAGAACTCAGTATTCTAATAAGAGTATCTGGGCCCAGGTAGTAGTTGTAGTTTTTCAAAACTGTTGGAGTACCCTTGTAGGCAAGTGGTTGAGAGTTTAGAAAGGACAGTTTGTGAGTTTACTCTCAGCCTTGCTTGAGTTGCTTACAACTTCAATTGTTGTTACCTTTGTTTTATAACTATACATTGTGTTTGCTTAATTTCCTTTCAGTTTATTTTGTCATTCATTTTTAAAAAAAACTTTGAGCTATATTTGTCAATATAATTTTGACCTAGGATTTGATAACATTTACTTCAACTAGTTTGCTTTGCACTTTGCACACAAGTCAGCCTTATTTTTATTGCTAAGCAGATACATACACACAAAACTGAAGTGCATGCTGTATTGTGTATTACTGGGCTTTTCTACACTGGAATGTGAGACAGTAAGACAATAAGCATGAGATCTTCTGCCTGGATTCAGTGGGCAACTGAAAAGTTTGAGGGAAATTAATAAAATTTATTTCAAAATATATATTTGGGTATTGATACAGATGTGATGTTGATCCTAAAATGAAATTTTGAGTAGTTAATGGAAAAAGAAGAGATATAGGTGAGGCTTGTTTGCTAAAGCTGCGCTGTAGAAGGTGTTGGCCATCCTTTGTACTGTCTTCTCCACCTCAGCCAGGTCTCAGTCCCTTCCTACCGAGAGCCTGCCTCTCAGGCAGCACCCATGCAAACACAGACTCACAGGCTGGCTCTAGAGCTTCACACACACACACTCACACACACACACACACACACACACACCCCAGATCCTTTCATATATTCCATCAGGCACCCAGTATTCAACTATCTAAATCATCCAGTAGGATTATAATTGTTCAGAGTACACACACTTGTACATCTTCGTACTTTAGTGGAACATTAAAAGATTCTGGTGTAGTTGATTCTGTCAGCTATGCATGGATATTTTTGCTAAAATTAAAGGATTATAAAATATAATTATACTCATCTAATCACAGAGCGCTGATACATTCTAACAGTCACCTTAGAAGCGTTGTATGTATACCGGTGATATGGCTGAAATTGCTGTGAATATGCAGTGTTCTCCTGGCCTAACTGCAGTCAACTGTCCCACACTGCTGGAAGCTGTGCAGCACTTCTCCAGCTTTGGTTGGCCTATCTGTTTTCTCCACCATTTCTGCCATGTAAAAATTTTTCTCTTGAACAGTTTTGACCAAGAATAGCTAAAATAATGCCAAGGGAGAGTCACACCAAGTAAGTGTGAGTAATTACAAGATTAATGGAGGCTCAAAAAGCTTTCAGGAAAAACTAGTAGATATTTGGGAATTGGAAGGAGCCCTCTATTTATGAAGGGCGTGATAAATATTACTGAAGGACCAACACTAAAGGAAGGGGAAATGGTAAAGTCCTGGCCCTGGTATTTCTCCTGGTTTCAGTAGTTTTGAATACAGAGGAAGAGTATTCACCATCTTAGCAGTGGACATATTTGCAAATGTGCTATGTACAACCCTCGTACAGTTTATCCAAGTAGGGCACCCATTTCTAAACATCCCTTGCACTAAATGAGGAGAGTAAGATACAGTAAATTTACATCTTCACTTACTGATTTCATGAGGAACAAGTAATAATTAAGCTGTTGGATGTAGTAAGATCAACAGATCTTATGTTTCCTATTAATGCATTAATATATTTAAGCTTAATTTTTTTCAACTGTAGGATTTATAAACTGGCACTAAAGGCTTAAGGTTTATCCAGTAGCCTAATCATCTTTGTTAATTCAGATAAAAATGAAATGGACGACTTTTGCAGTATACATCATTTGTCTACATCAAGGAACTTCTTAAACCATGGTTTTAAAAAAACTTAGGTAACCCAAGGAGTTGTGTGGCACAAAGGACCCCACTCAGGTGAGATAGAAATACCATGAAACTACAACACATATACTTATGGGCTTGGAGGCTGAGAAAGCCGACTTCACAGCTTGGGTTCAGAGATACTTGTCTTGGAATCTCAGCTCTGCCTGTGTGTTGCCAATACATCTTTGGGGAAACTAATTAAATCTTGTGTCTCAGTTTTCCCATTAAAATAATTAGTATCTACCTTATTGTTGTTCTGATCATTAGTGAGATAATGCACCTGAAGCACTGAGGACGCAGTGCACATGCAGGCACATGCAGGGTGGTGCCTGGCGCCTGTTGTGGTGACCCGGCCTTCAGGCTGGCAGCAGAAAGCTGGCCTCCTACGGCACAGCTGCTCTCCAGGCTCCCGAAACAGCCATCCACCGGCGATTCAGAGCTGATTGTTATTTATATGTGTAGCTGCTCTCATGAGGAATTAGCACTGCTTCTAAAAAATACTCTTATTTGATATAATACACTCTGGATTTGTTCAAGCACTGTGGTTCTCAATTATCTTTAATTATGGTTTTAAACAAACAATGAGGCAAGGAAGGAAACAATATAAGGAATTTGCAAACTCCTTTCATACATTTTTTAACCAGCCTGTCATAGAGCCCATAACAGGTTAGTGTTTTCTACCTGGCATTTCTACAGGTTTCCATTTCCAAGATGCCTCATGAAATCTCAGGAAATAATTTAATTGGTACTTTATAAAGTTTTTTTTTTGTTAGTGTCTTTATTCATACACAAAAGAACCTGCTCTATGAAGATGAAAGAGAGAGTAACAATTTAAGGATGATTTTCAGGGGGAAAAGGTAAACAGAAGATACAATGAATAAATCATTTTCGACCTGCCTACAATTTAAAGTTCAGGTAAACTGATAAAAAGTGTGAAATCGAGCGGAATCCCAAAATTGAGGTTTTAGCGTGTTTCTTCCTTTTTGTGATCCAGCTAAGTGATGTCCTCAATTCTGAAGTCAGCATCGCTCAGTGCTTCATTTTACAGGCGCTCACAGCCAGGAAAACAGGGTCATTCATCCGCTTAGGAGAAGTGCCACCTTTAAACACTTTCCCCGCCTCTTTCCATCTGTGTCATCTTGTTTTTCGAGGAGGAATTTCTCTGCTGTCCCAGTTGCAGTGAGCTGTCTCGGCTTGTGAGTTCCCTACAAGCATTTTTATGTGCGTATGTCACCTTAACCTTCTACAGCCATTAAGTCACAAACTTCCATTACAGAGGAGCTTGCGAATGTGAGAACTCTCCAGATAAAACCTGTGAAGCTGACCTAAAGCAAGTCAGGTGGTTTCAGCAGGAATTTATCCCCAAGAAGATAAAATTTGTTTTAATATATTAGGAGGAGATTTCTATAGCTAGGAAAGAGCTCGAATATATGGTGGTGTGAAATATATAGAACATTAGCAAACAAACGACACCTACTCCAGAGAGCGTGGAGTTATGGGACTGTAATATGGCTCAGTTGTCTGAAGCACTTGTATTTCACACTTCTGTCATTTCCATGATGAAAAAGCAAATGCTGATTTAACAATTTTAATACATCGAGCAAGGGGGCAGAGAGTGTGTGCAGTACCTGCCGGGCCTTGGTCAGGTAGGATGAGAGATAAAAATCTGAAAGGATATTTTTTCCAGGATGACATGCAAATGACTGATGAACACATGAAAAGACGCTCGACATCATCGGTCATCAGGGAAATGTAAATAAAGACCATTTCACATCGTAGGATGATAAGAGTGAAAAAGCGAGAAAGTGCTGGAGAGGACGTGGGAAGTGGGGCTTGTCACGCGCTGCTGGTGGGACTGTAAGAGGGTGGCAGTGCATTTGGAAACAGATGGTATTTCTCAAACGATTAAACACATACAGAGTTTGCCGTCGAGAGCCAGGGATCCCTCTAGGTACACGCTGGAGAGAGATGAAGACGTGGTCGCTGCACAAACTTGTCTGCACGTGTGTATTCACCGTAGTCAGCGCGGAAGCAGCCCACCTGTTCCTGAAGGACGAATGGGTGAAGGAGTGTGCTGCGGCCCTGCAGGAGGGGCTGATACCAGCACCTTCAGACAAGCCTCAAGACCACGCTAGCCGGAAGTCTGTCCCCACAGAGCACGTGTTATGTGATTCCGTGCATAAGAGAGTCCGGAACAGGGACACTTTAAGACAGAGACCAGTTGAGAGAGAAAGTGAAGTGGATCAGCGGTTCCTTAGGGCTGGAGAGGGGAGAGGAGGGCAGACCCTTGTCTTCCGAAGATGGTAGCTAAGGTCACGGAAGTGTTTTGAAGTCAGCTGGGGAAGGTTCCTGTGACTGCACCGAAAACCATGTAACGGTGGGTTTAAAATGGGCGACTTCTGTGGTGTGCGAGTTTTATCTCAGCAGAGCTGTTACACAGAAATGGATGCAGGAAAACGACCACATTCTTCAGAGATTCGGTGGTAGACACGAAAACACTGGAGCATTGAATGCAGTTTCCTGTGGGCAGAGTTCCCCCAGGGTTCCACCCGCGGGCCGGCCCCTGTGGGCAGCAGGGCTCTGTGCTGTGCTGTCTGGTGTTTGGCACACACGTCAGCCCCGCGTGTGACACGCAGGGAGAGGGCAGGCGGGAGGGGTGAGAGGACAGCGACGGTCCGAGTGTGTCAGGTGCATACGAATCTGCCGGAAGGAAGCGCAGTAACATGTGTAACTGTTGTAAAAAGAGAGTGAGAAACACAAGACATCGCAGAAAACAGCCATCACTAAAGAGGGACAGGAAGGCTTCCCTGCCCTCTACCACCAGATGCAGCTGCAGCCCTCTGCGCTGTCACCTTTCATGACCACTAAAAATATCTCTAAGACATTGTCAGAGGGTCCCCCAGGGAGGGAGGATGTCCCCAGGTGAGAGCCGGTGCTCCAGGGGTTGGGAATTTAGAGTGGCAGAGAGGTTAATGCAGAGACATGGCTTTTTTTTTTAACTGACAAATGTTAAAGAATTTGCTTAAATATTTGACTGTTCACAACAGGAACAAGTATATCTACGTAGCTCATGCTGCTATAGCAAGATATCGCAGATTGGATGCCTCGAGCAGCAGAAACATGTTTTCTCACAGTTCTGGAGGACGGAAGTCCAAGAGTAAGATGCAGCCAGTCCGGGTTCCAGTAAAGAGCTGGATTTCAGGCTTGCAGATAGGGGTCTTCTCACCGGTTCTTACGGGGAACGAGGAGGGGGAGAGAGAGACAGAGAAGCACAGAGAGACAGAGGTAGAGAAACAGAGAGATAGAGAGAGGAGAGAGAGGGAGAATATGAATGGAATCTTCTTCCTGGATCAGGAGCCCGACCTGACAATATTAATTACCTTCTGAAACCCCTTTCTCCAGACGTAGTCACCTGAGGTGGGCTGAGCAGTGAACAACTGAATTTTGGAGAGATCACAGTTCAGTCCACAGCTATGTATAAGTTTGCATAAACTAGAAACTCGATATTGGGTATTATGACGGAAAGTCCACGACAAAATTAACTATAAGTTACTCTTCACCAGGGCATCAGTGAGGTCACTGTCCCTGGGGATATTATCCACAATATTAGGAACACATTTTTCTTAATTATTGTTGTTTATTGGTCTCTACTAGCCATTGTTTCAAAAATTTTATTGTGAAATTTGTGAAAGGCTTTAAAAACCCGTCTTAATATATCTTGAATTAAAAAAATAACCCACAGCGCTACTTAATAGGCATGATTTTTAGAAGCTGTTTTCCTTTACCGTTTCCTTTTTTGTTTTGCTTTAATTAGATTTGGATGCCAATTTTTATCCTATTTTTCAAGATATGGAGGATAAAAGTCATTTAAGTGAAATATGAACCTAATAGTTTCTCAGGCACTTCCATAGGAGACCCGAAATACAGGGGATTATACTCTTTAGTAAATTGTTATCTATTACTCCAAGCCTTCCATATTTATATTAGTAAAGAGTATGGTTTAGTGGGTCTAAGACATGGCAAACTAAGATCACCCAGGTCATGCTCTTCCCCTGCACATTCAACCCTTTAAACAGGATTCCGTTTAAAAATATTTAGTCAACTCATTAAAAATATCAATTCTCGGTCAAAGTGATCGATGCTTTAGTTATACTTTTAGCAAATAATTAATTTTAGCTTTGCTGTGTACATTTATCAAGGTACCAAAAAAACAACAGCGTAGGTTGTTGGAAAGAGTTACTGCCATTTATCAAGTAGACATTTTGGCTGACTCCTTCGTTGGTGTTCAGGGAGGCGAATTCAGATCCAATCACTGGCACCACTCGGGGTGTTTGATTAATGAGACCTGCTTGATTTTATTAACCCTTCTGCCTTCTTCATCTCTCACTCCTGACAGGCAGCCACTCTCTTCATGTTTAATGTAGATTTACTCATAACATAAGTTTGGAAAATTTTTTCATTGGAAAGTTAAAAATAAACTTCTTGGAGGACCTGCATTTTAGAGCTAAATACATCTGTCTACTGCATGTCGTAAAGACCTTTCTATTTTTCTAACCTCTTGTTAATAAAATCTGCCTGGCAAATAAAATTTTAAAATAACTAACTGAAGCCCCTTGCCTCAGGTATATTTTTTGCACTGCTCTTAGAATACGAAAATATGTGAAGACGCAGTGTTTCCTCACAGCCTCAGAGCAGCTTCAGTAACCACTGCCACGCTCGGGGGCAGGTTCTTCCATCTATCTTTGGAGTGTGGGTGACCAGAATCTAAAGTGCCGCAAAAACTACTGAGATTACCTAATGCAAAATAAATTTGACAGGGAGATTAATAGTGTAAATGTTTATTATGTCTGCTTAGTCAGCGGATTACACTTTACCTGCTTGAAAAAATAGCTTTTAGTTTTACTCATCTCTTGGCCACCTTTAATTTAATAGGTTCATGGCTCATTTTATGTGCTGTCAAAACCACAGACAGTTCAAACAGGAAGCATGGCCGATCCCTGGTACCACCTCTTCCTAGAGAACAGAGAAAGCCAACTTTTGGTGCAGCCAAAATGTCCCTTGAACATAGTCCAAAGTTAGGAACTGCTTCACAAAACTCGGGCAGGGGACTAAAAATAAGAAAGAACTGGGCATGGTGCGCACCTGTGACGCCAGCACTGTGGGTGGCTGAAGCAAGAAGATGGAAAATTCTAGTCCAGCCCTGAGCAACTTAGTGATTTAGGGAGACTCTGTCTCAAAAAAAAAAAAAAAAAAAAAAAAAAAAAAAAAAAAAAAAAAAAAAAAAAAAAAAAAAAAAAAAAAATAAGAAAAAAGAAAAAAAAAATAGTCTGCAGATGTAGTTCAGTACAAAGGCACAAAAAATAAAAATGAATTAAAAATAAAGAGATTCTAAATTTCAGGAGGCTTTTAGTCAAGATTAGGCGAAGGCTGAGTTTACGTAGTCTGGGAGCATCAAACACAGAAGCCTAGAAATGCGCGGGAAGCAGGATTTAATTCCCTCTGCTCACGGAGTTCTGTCTTTAGGGTTTCAGACCCCTGAAGGAGGACGAATCAGAACAGAGCCTCGTTCCTGAGTGGGAAAGCTCGTTGTCGCCTAAGATAATGGTCTCCAGTCTCAAGACTGGGATCCTCACTCCTTTTCCAAACTCCATAGTTCTAACGTTTCTAATACTTCTTTTTTTTTTTTTTTGG
>PVJO010013893.1:0-51940 GCA_004026905.1 Hystrix cristata
GGGGCTAGGTTCAAAATATGCATATGTTTACATGAGATGCTATTACAGCACTCCCTGTGCCCAGAGTGTCTGCCTGAGTCCAAGAAAATGTCCTTGGCACTATCTCTTAGTTTTCATTCACATTCAGATTCAGTTCATCATCTTCTATTGCACTGTAAAAATTGCAAACATAGATGACACATGTCACTCAAGGAATTAATGCAGAACCTACATTTCAAGAAAACCTCTCATTAAACATTTTCAAGAAAGCAGGAAGTGGGTGTGAGGAAAGAAATAGAAATATGTCACTGTCAAAGAGGATCTTAATATAGCAAGGGAACTATATCTTCTAGAACATATTTTAATGAAATATATCTCAAATTTCCCTGTTGCAATATTCCCGTTTTATTGATGCATAATTGACAAATAAAAATTGCATACATTTAAGGTGTATAATGTGAAGATTTAGTGTCTATTTTGAACTGATTTCCATATTTAAGCCAATTTAAGTATCTATCTCTTATGTAGTTTGTCTTTAAAATGTTTTTGGAGTGAGAACATAATGATCTTTTCTTACCAAATTTCAAATATACAGTATAGCATTAGCTATCGTCAGCATACTCTACATTAGATTCTCAGAATGTATTCATACTACATATACTATCTTCCCATTTCTTGCACCCCCTATTCCCCAGCAACCATTTTTCTATTCTCTGTTTCTGCGGATGCTACTTCAGTAGGTTCCATACAGAAGTAAGATTATGCTTACTTCAGATAGCACAATGTCATTATTGAAAAAAGATAACAATGCAGATTATCATCTGTCCTAAATTTACCTATAGAAAGGAAAATCTCATAGGATTTAAGAATTTCATTTTACCAAAATACTTCACAGCAATAGTCAAAAGAAATAAACAAAATCGATTTCATTACATGATGTCTGCCAAATAGAATAACATGTTTCAATAAAATAGCTGATTTTCTACAAATTAAATCTATATATATATATATATGGATAATCATATTTACTAATGTTTAGAATGCAAAATACATGAGAAAATTCAAAGTCAATAGTTTTATATAGAGAAATAAAATTTTAACATTAATTGCATATGTCAACTTTGAAAGATAACGATATTAATGATTAGGATTAACACAGTAGGCATTTTTCATGTTTCAGATGTAACCTTAAAAGGTAACAAATAATTACCAGTTTTTAAAATCATTACATTTTTTGTATATTATGTGTGGAATATAAGTCAATTTTATTATCATAATAATAAATTGAGGGCTGAGGATTTAGCTCAGTGGTTAGAGTGATTTCCTTGTAACCACAGGCCCTGAGTTCGATCCCTGGCACCTAAATAAATAAATAAATAAATAAATAAATAAATGTACTTCTAAATTGAAACATCTATATTTTAAAGTAAGTGAAAAAGATTTGGGAAAAGTAAAACTTTGTATTGAGAGAAAATATGTAAATGGAAATTTTTCTTGTAATTTTTTTTATTCATTTCATTATTAAAATATTAAATTGGAAAATTATAATCTTGCAGGTTATATATTACAGAGGAATTGCTATGTCTTTGATATTTTTTCTTTGAGGGTTTTTTTTCATATTTATTTTTTGCATATTTAGTGTCCTATAGGCATTTATTTGGTGAAATTTCAATTCCAGACATTATAGAATCAAATATAATTTGGGAGGATAAATTTTGTTAAATTTAAATCAATAAGAAACAGATCAAAATGTATTTTTGCCCGTGTGATAAGCAACGCTGTATCTATGAGACAGATACAACGCACACATTTTCTTTCCCCGCTCATTCACGCCCCGTCTAACTCTATTGGGAGCCTCCTAGGCTTTCCGCGAAGCCTCATGAGGTGTGAAAGTTTTCACAGGCTCTTAGTGAAGTGTCATGAGATCGGTCTGACCGCCCAACTGGACCTTGGTGTGGAACCTCCAGGCTGCCTGGGTCACAGCACCACGCTGCCTCGCAGAGGCTGGGAACGGCCGGCTCCCGGCTCCCTGCGCTCTTTGACCCACAGTCAGTCGCCCAAGAGCGCAGCCAGAGCTAAGCACCCGCGTGAGGATGCTGAAACTCCTGCGTTGCAGACGCCAGGCAGACTGCCTGGTATGGAAATATTTTCTAACCTCTCCAGTGATCTTCTGTGAGGGGACTTCGGACAAGCCTCCAGCTGTGAGCCCTGAAATGGTACCTGCCCGAGATGCCCACTAGCAGCGGGGACCAGAGCACACTCTTAGAAGCCCCTCTTGCTCCTTTATCCCCATGCAAGAAAATTATGGTCCCACATGTTTTGACTTGGAGACTCCAACACCGAGATGCAACCTGCAGACAGGCACGGTTCCTCCTTTGGGGTCGGTAATGAGGGCAGAGTGACTCTCTGGGAGTGAGAACCCTGCGCTGGGTTCTACTGTACACAGATACACAAATCTAACCTTACAGTGGAGATGATTTACGCACTCCACTCTGCAGGATTCCTATCACAAATAAATTCAAAATAAGAGTATGATGTAGGCTTCTATCATAAAACTCTGGTTCAATTGAATTCAGTTTAGTTTATTCATAAAACCCCATGCTTATGTTGAATAGACCCATGTTCTTTAAAATTAGTAACTTTTTTTTTCTTTTTTAGTTAAAACTCAAGAGAAAAACACCTATCTTACAATAACCTTTCTTTTTTTTAATAAAAGAAGACAATTTATTTGAAGGTGAGGAAAAGGGGGGAAGAGAGAGGGAAAGAGAGAGAAATCAGCTACTCTGGAGAAGTAGCGTATTTGAAAGTGAGTAACTCCAACAACCACCTTTCTTAAGTAGGGATTTTACTTAGTGCCCATTTTATAACTTGAGGAATAATACATATAGTACTAAATTTTGGTAACATCTGTTCTCATGTAAATGTGGAATGCTTACAAAATACATTGAGGGTTGAAAGAAGATCTGAAAGAGCGTAAAAGTACAAAATGCATAAAATCGGTTTTATATTAAATGAGATTGCTGATAAAAATGTAAAGATTCTAACACTTCAAACACCTGAGGTTAGCATAATATGAGTCAACATTGTTTAGGTTAGTACATTTCAAGACAGGAGAAGGAAAACTTTGTTAGGACTTATAAGAGACATGTTAATTCACCTGAGGAGCTAAAATTAGAATTTGCCTTTATCAACACCCAAACAGTATTCCTGAACAAAACCCGAGAAGGAACAATAAGAAGCCAGTGAGGTCAAGGAGATGCAAGAGCAATTATTCGTTAGTAGTTTTCATTGTTTACATGAGATTAATCGGTTGGCCACCTGGAGTAAGCAGAGTCAGCCAGAAGTCTCCACTCTTGACAAGTCACCTCCTCACACGGGCCTGGGACTCTCGGTAGGAAGCACTCCACTTCACATCTGCTTCCGCAGCCCATCTCAGTCGGCATAAGTACGAGAAGCCAAGCGCCATAACTAACTCACATTGAATGAATTCTCTCATAAAATGGTAAATTAGAATCACACAAAATTGTCATGTTGCACATCAAAAAGACTAAAAAATATCAGCAATTTTTAAATAGATTATTAGTGTCTTTCCTTTTGATTGAATAAAATTAATTGGCATTTTTAAGGTGTCATTTGGTCCAATGGCTGTTATAATTTAAACTCAGCAGATCGAGCCCTCCATCATTAGAATTATTTTTATCTTTCTACCTGTACGTCATACATCTTGATTCTTCTTTTTTTCGCCACGCCCTCCCCTCCCTTCAACTCCTCTTCCTTGCCTTACTTAAAAAAGCTTTCTTTCCATTTTTTCCTTCTAGTCTCTTTTGTCCTTATTTTTATATATTGTATATGTACATATTTTAAAATATTTGCATGTCTATAAATAATCAATAGCATACACAATTTCCTAATGTGTTCATTTTTAATGCTCATAGGAGAATTTAAGGAAGAATAAATCTTTTCATAACTTTTTTCATTATTTTAAATTATAGTACTCAACCACTCAATGAATGATAAATATAATTTTCTCAGAAATGCTTTTGAATTTATTTCTGTTTGAACTTTATATCAGAAAATTACTACTAGATTAAGTTTAAATAAAAATCACTTCTAAACCACCTATAAATATAAACTGGCATCTGCAAAAATAAACAGATTGATATTTGAGAAATCTCACTATCTTGTGGCAGGTCAAAAAATTAGTATGCTTTTTAAAATGCTGGCAAAATAACTTGAAAATTATAGAATAATCATGTAGTTTGGTACATGGAAGAGGGAAGATGCACATTTGAAGTAAAGTATTCCTTATACTTACGATATCTTGTGGCTGTCATAAAATATTAGAAGACAAAACAAATAATAATTCATTATACATTTACAAAGTACTTTGTGATCACCCCTTTAAGGCATGCATTTAATGGGTTTGCTACACACATACATTATTGAGATTTCTCAGAGGCTGATATGTATATACCATTCAGCTTCCATTTCAATCAAGTATGAATGGCACTTTTTTTTTTTTTTTTTTTTTTTTTTTTTGGTGCCAGGGATTGAACTCAGGGCCTTCTCCTTGCAAGGCAAGTACTCTAACCGCTGAGCTAAAGCCCCGTATAAATGGCACTAAGTGACTAATACATGGGAAAACATCAGGCTGATCTTGATTTGTCCTTGCTATTTGAAGGCAAAAGGGTGCCAGTTATAAACAGCTTTTCTACATTCCACTCTTCACTGATCTTTGCTGATAGGTACCTTATTTTAATTGATCTTGACTATGAACGAACAATTCTTTCTCCTAACAAACCTTGTTAAGATGATACAAAAAAAAAAAAAAACCTCAATACACTACTTCTTGGTGGCAGATTGGTTTTAATATTTTCGTCAGACACTTTCTTGTATAAATTTTTAGTGAGTAAGGTTTATTGTTTGCTTCCCAGTATATGTGACCTGCTCTAATTGGTTAAAATCTGAGGAACAAACACAGTGAGCAGAAAGCAGAATCCACCGTCTGGCAAGAGAGTGAAAAACAGATCAAACAAAGGGATCAGTCCTGCCTGAGCACGAGCAACTTCAGACTAACTATTAAAGGACTTATTCCCAGAGACACAAGATGCAGCAAAGGCCCCGTGAGTGTGACAGATGAACTATGTGGGCAGCGCTCGTAGTAATAAACTGCGCGCAATTTTAAAAGGAGAAATGATTGACTAATTCAAAAATGCTTCGGTTTGTCAGTTCAGGGTCGACTGGGTACAGTGTAGCCTTTCGCAAGATAGTTACTTAACCCAAGCACATTTTGAGTTTCAGAAACTGTACTTGAGGCATCCAATCTGTTACTTTAAGTCTGGTTCACATATTCTGAAATTAACAATGAGTATGTAACTATTTTGATTATTTGTAAATAAAACAACCCAACTGTCAGCATTGATAAAGCCATACAGACATTTCAAAGAGAAATGGAAAAAATGCATTCAGTGCTCTTAAATATTAGTCAACATTAAGATAACAGAAGCAATTAATACAATTTGAAGGTAAAGGTAAGTTATGTTTAAAACAAACATTACCTTCTTGAAACTGCAAATATTTTTACATATCTATGGAAACACCGAACAAAGTTAACACAAAGTAGCTTTTAAAATCCCCAATTATTCTGAAAGTAGATATAAGTCTTTATTCTTTGTACTACTGCAGTTAGTAATATTATAGACTATTAAACCAGAAATAACACTTAAAAGAACCTTATCAAATTTTAACAGTGATTTTGAAAATCCCAAAGGATATGTTACAGAATATTTCATAAATAAATTCTGTGAATATGTTACTGGCCACTCAGGTTCATATGCTTAGGTTTGTTTGCAAAGCTGACCAAGTCAAAGGAGGGCATATGTTTTGGTAAAGAGGAAAAAAAGGATTTATCAGAGATAACTCTGTGGAGATGGAGGGGCCTGTTTGCTTCAAATCACCATGTCACCTTGTGCAGCTGGCCAAGGGTCTTTTACAGTAAGAAAAAGAAGAGGGAGGGAGCCACAGCATGGTTGCTTTACCACTTCCAACCACCTTCAGCTCATCTTGTGCAAAGAAAACCAACCCCCATCCTTCTGGGGCTGGCACCTACATGCTCTGCTCCTTCTTTGGGACAGAGGAGAAGAGAGGATGTTGACTGAGCGCTCAGCAGGAGATTGAAGAAGTTGTCTAATTCTAAAAGGAAAAAAAAATTAACACTTAAAATTCATCTTGAAGTGCCTGTTAGAAATTACTACATAAAATTATTCTGAGGATTTAGCAAATTCTGTGGTCATGGGAAAATTCAGATGCTAAATAATTATATGCACTTATATTAATAAACACATATGAAAATGATTAAATGAAGCCTGTAAAGGAGTTTGTTATAGAAAGAAAACCAAAGTACAGGATAAAAATAAAACAAAATTACGTAATAAAATTATTTAGGAGTTGATACATAAGTACAAGCATTGGTTTGTTAAATTTTAGAGAACAAAACTAATGCACTAAACCTGCAAAGCATTGCTTAACAGAACTGAAGAATGAACTTAAGACTATTCGATATTTTAAATATCAGTTCTTCAAAAATTGCTACCCAGATTCAAATAAATCCTAACTAAACGGCCAGGAGACTTCCTGAATAAATATACAGGTTTGTTGTAGATTTAATAGGCAATATGAATACAGGCATGCTGTGTATATTCATTTATATAAAATTCTAGAAAATGTCAACTCATATATAAAGGATAGAAATCATATGAATGTTTGTGCTCAAAAAGAATATGAAAATTATTCAAAGAGGAACAGAAATAAAAGATATCCATCACTATCCAAAGATATATCCATTATTTTGATTTTGTTTTTATTTTTCTGAGCAGTTTGACAGAAGATAGATAAATAAAAAACAGATATAAATATATATGCAAAATTTCAAACAAAATTATATGCAGTTTGGGGATGTCAATCATATCTTAATAAAATTGTTATGATATTAAATCTATAATAAGGTTTTCTCACATGATTGACAGAAGTTTTATGAAATATTAAGCAAATGGGAGGGAAATAGGGAAATAAATCCCTTATATTACTTAGGTGAATTCCTATGTACTCTGTGGAATTCAAATTAGCCATTTATATCAATATGCAAAACTCCATTAACAGGGTTTGCTTTGCAATATTTTAGTGTAACTGGACATTAAAATGAGAACATTTCGGGGCTGGGGGTTTAGCTCAGTGATTAGAGTGCTTGCTTTGCAAGCACAAGGCCCTGAGTTCGATTCCCAGCACCAAAAAAAAAAAAAAAAAAAGTTGTTTAAAATGAGAACATTTCTTTCTCAGGCTTGAATGAGTTTTCAAGGACCAAAAATCCTCAAGCTTTCATCAGGGATCTCCATACCAGAAAACTGAATGTTAATTCTCCAGAACAGGAAATCTAAGAGACTACACAAACCTTCTGGGCCCCGAGAACCTCCCTCCTTGTTGTAGTACCAGAGTTGAGATGAAATGGGCCAGATGGTTAACATTGTAGGCTGTGTCACGTCAGTGTGGACTCAGATGAACCATGTAGTCACCTGGACATGCATCTATTACCACTGAGTAGAGGCAGGATGCGATGTTTGTGTGTGTCAGAAGCATTTTCCAGGCATAAGATAATGGCTGACTAGATGCCTGGTCAATAGACACATAACAGAACCTTATAGGTCCAAGATGCCCTGAATCCTAAAACAGGGCTCAAGCCTAGTGGATTTTTGTGGCCCTGGTCAACCCTAATATATTTTTAACAGAATCTGAACAGCAAGAGGGGAAGAATCGTAACCAGCATCTAAAAATTAGCAAGAAAAATGTTTCCCATTAATTTCTGCAAGTACATGGTGCTTGTTCTTAGAGACACTTTACATCAAGTAAATATTTATCAGTTCTGGTCAGTTCAAGATAAAAAAAAAAAGAAATTAATCCCTAAGAAATAAATATTTTATTTGCAAATTGAAGCCAGGATTGCAATCCAGTACAAACATGGCATAGGCCAGAGTGGCCTCTGCTATGTCCTAAGAATGAAGGAAAATGTGAGGATATTATTAGGACAGAGAAACTGATCCAAGTTATTCTGATGAAATTTTATTGGCACTTTCTGTGCTTATGAGGTCTTGCAAGTTCTGATTGGCTAGTAGCAGTTTTTACCAGGTCAAGTAAGTCTTAAAGTTATAGCTGGGAGCACCATCCACAGTTCCTAAATAAAAAAGAAACTTAAGGGTAGGAGAAGCTTCCACTTCTTTGAGATAGTCCCTGCAGCAAGTTTCCAAGACCTCTATTTATCTCTCTTTCTATGCCTTTATTAGTGTATTGTAATGGGTGACACAAAAGATTCTACTCTGTGTAAAGAATTTTCATGTTTACATATATAATTATAGGAAATGCTGGCGTTTTGACTTATGAAAAAAACTCAATGACATTTAAAATCTGAAATTTCTTAAGTGAAATAGGAATATACATACTGAAAAATACGAATATAATGACCATGGACATAGCAAATGTGAAAATGCAGGCATGAGCGACAACTCCAAGCAATCTATTTAAAATCAAAAACATGACTTCATTGTATTTCCTCTAATTCATTTTTATGAGAAATTCTGCTTCCTTCCAGTTCTTGAAATGGTTCTTGTTTTGCTCCAGAAGATATGCAAGCCCTAATAAAAGGGGAAAATAAGCAGTTTTTTTTTTTTTTTTTTTTTACCCAAAAGAGTGAAGGAAAACTTGCATATGAGATTTAGCCAAGATAATTTAGAAAGCAAGAATGAATTACACATTTACCAAATTTGCTTGTTTTCCCTTCCCAACTACCAATCGACTGCATTGTACATGGCTCAGATCTCTTTCTCAATTTTGGTCAATTTGTTAGGTTAAGAAGAAATATATCATAGTCTTTATTATTATGGCATATTGAAAAATTTGATAAATTAACGTATTTTAAAGGCATAGAATTGTTGCAAAATTATACTTTTCTTTTTACTGTAAAATCAAGAATTTAGAAAGGCTACTGCATCCCTGCTTTTTGTGTTCTCACACTTTTCATTAGGAATCATTCTTGGTATATGTAGTGATTCAACTAAGACCTTGTGGGAGCGAGTGAGGGTGGACCATGACATCTATACACGATGCCTTTCTCGGATACTCAGATTCTTTTATTTCTTTCTTAACAGCTTCCTTGCTGTTCATCCCGTGACAGACCCCTTTTTTGCTCATGTCTCAGGAAAATACAAGCATTTTTCAAATTGTAATTTTTTTTGCATTTATTCAAATAAAGAACCTTTCCTTAATTTGAACCCACTACTCTACAGTCCTCAATAAGGGCATAAATTTTCCAGATTGATGATGCTACCATTCAGCATTTCCATGTTGCTACAAATTTAATCTTATTTCTTTTTACTTTTAGACACTTCAATAGCATTGAACTGATCAAGTGATAAAGCAGAAGCTCAATATCATCTTGCAAACCCCCAACCTGCATTTTCTGAATATTTTCTAACAACTAAAATAACTCTGAAGTAAAGATTTAAAAAATAGATAAAACAATATAAGACTAACAAACTGCAAGTCATATTTATACTACTTTAGAATCTTGGGGAGGAAAAACCAGGACATTAAGGGCTGGTGATGTATGTCAGTAACAGAACATGTGTGATGATCCGATTTAGATCCTCAGCACCACACACAAAATTTCCTCGCCATTGTAGTTGGTTGACATAATGTGAAAAAACAATGCCTTCATATTTAAATAAGTGCATTTGTATAACACGTCATGCATATGATGTGTGCGATGTTCATGACAATGAGATATTTTCTTTTTTTTTAATTATTTTTATTATTTTTACCAAGAACATGTATTGGTACATTGTATACATAATGATCATAATCAACACGGTTATTTTGTACCTGTACATGATACATCTTGGTTTGCCCCCCTCCCCCCCCAAACCATAAGTGTAAATAAGAACAAAGGGGTAGAACAGATATTTTGTTTAAAAAAGACAATGAGATATTTTCACTTAATATTCACCAATATTTGTTATTCCTTATAGGACATTTTTCTTTTCTTTCTTTCTTTCTTTTTTTTTTTTTTTTTTTTTTGGTGCTGCGGCTCAGACTCAGGACCTTGCACTTGCTAGGCAAGCACTCTACCACTGAGCTAAAGCCCCAACTCTTCCTTATAGGATCTTATCAACACAGAAACTGCCAACATTTTCATCTGAAAATATACTCATTATCTGTCTTTGGGGAAAAATGCCAATGAATAACCAGGAAAACAACTTTATAGCACCCAATATGGTAAAACAAAATGCTTAAGGTTGAAGGATATTCCCAAACTATTGAGTATGATAAAATATTTATATCCATCACAGAATCCATTTACACATTTTTGGAAAACAATAGTCATACCGAACTTTTATATCTGTGAGTAAGTGGAATGATAATCATAAGGCATCATTTTACATGCACAGAATTTAATTTCATGAGACTTTAAAAAAAAAACAGAGGTGAAAATATGAGAAAATCAAATACCTCATAACATAGATACCGAGTTTGCTAAAGTATCATAACAATGAGGTGTCTATAGTTCTCTATAATTAGTAGTTTGATAGATACCTTCTACGCTGTCTGTAACTCATCTTTACTTTGAAATTTTCCATAATCACTGCATTTAAAATTGTAAGTATGTAGACAATATGTGAATATTATTTTATTTTCCTATAACAGTATCCAAGAGGGAAGAATGCTGAAAGCAAGACTGTAATATAAGCTCCTTTAATAGTGATATTAGATGTTACTACTTGTTTTTGATTTTGGATATAAAAAATGATATACATTTATATAAATGCATATTTACACAGTACTTTACAATTGAATATCTAAGTAGTTCTAATTATAGGTTTAAAAGTTAGTTAAGTATATCTCAGCTAGTCTTATCCTGAGGTTGCTGAAGAATGAATTACTACATGATCAGGGAAATGTTTGAGATGGAATGTTGAAAATATCTTTCTTAGTTCTCAAAATTGGCTTCTGATTGTCACATAAGCTAAAATCATATTTTTATAGTTAACCAGGTAACAGTTTGGTTCTAAAAGATGCAGGTATAATATATAGTCATAAACACACAACTAAACATGTATACATATATATATATATGCAAATAGACCTTTATATATACAATAGATGTATAGTAGACACATCACAGTAATAATCTATAGCTCTAACAGGCCTGTATGTACTTTAGTGTATTTAGATGTACAAAAAAATTGTTTTAAAGTTTTATATTTCATAGTTGTAAACATAATCACGTTTTTCTTAATAGCCCCTCAAAACCTGATAGATTATGTCTACAGAAATATAGCTGATGTTATTTTGGTCAATTTTCAAAACTTCCTTTGATCAACTTTCAAAATCTTTTTATAATGTCTTGTATTTATAAAGGACTATTTATTCATGACACTTTTATTTAAGCATCCTTAGTTTTTTGATAAGGTTATACGATCGACCAATACGTTTGTGTCACTAAACACTATGACCAAAAAAATCTTTAAATTTTGTCTAACATATATGACAATATTATTAAACTATTGTTTCTCTCTTCCTCCTTACTCTCACCTCAGTTTCTCCCTCTTCCAATCTAAGAAGAAATATATTAGAAATACATGTTGTAATTTATGCCTGCACTAAGTAGGGGTGCATCTTTCACCCTGTGGGTGATGGGTGGTGGAGGATGCTCTGACTGATGTTAGGGCACCATCCTCTGTGCTTTGCCGGTCACCGTGGAGATGCATCCTTCCTACTTCACTGTATTATCTTGGTGGAAACTCGGCCAGCCCTCTCCTTTACCGAACCAACCCGATCTCAGGGTTGGTCGACACGGAAGGATGTCAGCGTCGAATATGTAGCTTTCCATGATGCTTGAGTTAAACTGCACATCTGAGCAGACAAATTGTCTTTCCACTCAGAGCTACACTTGGAGGTAGCTCTTGAGTTACACGCAAATTCTGCATTTGTCTATTAAATATCCATATAAAGAAAATCTACAAAGGCAAGTGGCAATGTTTCAACCTATTTCTTGGCTTTCTGGCCCAACATGATATGCTTCATCCTTAGCACCTTTGTAGGAAGGGGTAAAGGAAGTTAGATGTTTGTCAAGGAAATGGTTAAAAGACAATGTGAAATGCAGGTGCTTGTTGAAATGACCTCGGCTGCTGCCTTCCTGCAGAGACACTATTTCCCCTGGGAAAGGAGTGCACAGAGATAACTGTTGCACGTGCACACACACACACACACACACACACACACACACACACACACCCTGACAGTTCCTCGACTCTGGCCAAGGCCAGGAACGATCCTTCCAGTTGCGCAGGCCTATCCACACTAAGTCACTTCTGTCTGAAGACAGTACTGAAGGGACTAGCAAACTGGGTACAGCGCTGGCGTTTACTCTCGCCTGCCGAAGGCTCCCTCTGAGGCAAGATCTTTCATTTTTGGTGCTGCCCCTGCGTCGTTGTGTGGTAACGTATTATTGGACTATCCTCATGTCTGCTGTACTTTTTAAATAAACTTACTTTCATCTTTTTAAAATCATAATATGGCTCTTCTATGTTGCTGTGAGTTCAAACCTCAACATTTTTTGGGGGGGTGGATTACTGTGGATCGAACTCAGGGTCTTGTGCTCTCTAGGCAAGCACTCTACCACTGGAGCTAAATGTCCCGCCCCTCCTACCTCACCTTTCTGTGGCCACTTATATTAGCTCCTTGCTGTTACAGTATTTTAGAGCATCCCCCACGCCACTCACCCACTTCCACCACCATCCTGAGTCTATCTCCGGGGTCCTGTTAATGGAACCAGGAATGCTAGAGTCAGGAAAGCAGTGCTCAAGAGGAGTCGTTTTAGAGCTCAAACTTTATCAATCAATCAATTAATCTCTTTTAAAGTCTGTCTATAGTTGTTACATAAATATTCTGCTTACTTAACACGTTCCTGCATGTGATGCTGTTATGCACAAATATATTATTTTAAACTGTGTTCTCTCATATTTATATTTCTGCAGTACCACAAAGATGAAGTTCAAATATGTAATGAAGTTGCATTTATACATTTCTTATCATTCCAGCTTTTAAATTTTATTTTCAGTACCATTTTAATGATATTATTTGTGATATAAATATATAACAGTAATGATTTTGAAAAACACAGCAGAACACGCCTGAAGTTTCAACTACTTGGAGAGCTGACACAGAAGGATCTGAGTTCAAGGCTGGCCTGGGAAAATAGCAAGCCCTTGACTAAAAAAATAAATAAATAAATAAAAATATGATTTTAACAATATACAGGTACTCATATAACACAAAGAACTTTATTATAAACTCTAGAAGATTTAATATGCTATTTTATACCTTAGCACCTCTGTAGAAAAGGTAAAAGAAGCTCGAATAAGAAACTATTCCCAGCATTTAATTCCAACTCTGTACAAGGCTGTAAGCTCTTATATTGGTTAAATGTTATATTGCTCCATTTATCCATCTATAAAATAGCAACCGTGATATGTTCTATTTGCATCACCAGAATGCTAATGATGATTAGTGAATCAATATATATGTCAAGTACCCCTGGGAAACAATTTGCTTGTAAAGAATCACTGAAGAATAGAGCTAAGAGAGGTATATGAAGTAGAACAAGCCTTATCGATATTAGAGAATGTTTCACTGAACTTGTAAATTGCTCCATTCGGTATCAGATTTTTACTTTTTCCAGTTTATTGGCATTAGGTAATTTTCAAAAATGGACAAGGGACATTTGTCAATGTCTATTTATATCTTGCAATTGCAACTAAATAGGTGTGGCAAATGTGTTTTAGAACCAAGCATTTCGTACGTGTCAGCCAATGTTGTGGTAGACAGGACACAAGGAGGGGACGGCCGTTTGGGAAAAAATCAGCTGATTTCATTCCACATCACGGACTCTGAATAGCTAGAGATATACTTCCTCAAAATCTTTGTCATACCTGAAGACTGATTCAACTGCCTTCAGAATAAGAATTAACGGTTACACTTTGTTTTATTTAGTGTGCTATTTTGTAATAGAAGAAAGCATCTATGTGCTATTAACACAAGTTTTTCTCTGAGTGCTGGATACATTTTAAGCAGTCTGATACCTCATTTTCCCTCTGTAAAATGTAATCAATCTCTCCAAAACTTTTTCAGAATTGCTTCAGAGTTTTGGTAAAGATACTTATTTCTTATTTTATGGAAACGTATGTTCATCAAAGAATAACAATTCCTGGATGCTTGGCTTAAAATGGCCGAGCCAAATAAGCAAATGATACGGTATCTAATATTTCTATTTGTTTGAATAGAGTAAGCACTTATTTTATATAAGAAGACCTGGAGCCAACCATGGTGACACATGCCTGTTATCGGAGGCTGATACAGGAGGATCCCAAGTTTGAATACAGTCTGGGAAAATTAGCAACTTAACTAGGCTCTGTCTCAAACTAAATGAGGGGGATGGATATTAGCTCATTTGAAGTCCCGAGTTCAACCTCAGCACCACAAAAAAGAAATGCCCTGGGCTTCTTTCCTGTGCTATTTGCATATGCTTCTATTAATAAATATTATAAAAACAGATTTATCAGAATTTATCCTAAAGGGTCATTGCTATTACATCATTAAAATGGAAATTTAGAGATAGAAGGCACATCACCTTTCCTTGAAAGGTGTTCCTTCCAAGACCAATCTTATCCATCCATTTGTGCAGAACTCATACCTTGACAGAAATAAAGCTGAATGAAGACAGACTTTTGTTTTATACCGGGGAGAAGGAGTTGATCCTCCTCTCACTAAAAGGGAGCAAATTCTGTGGTGAGAAGCCCCGTGATCTCCAAGGACACTTAGCCCTCCCCCTTCTCCGATAAGAACAGCAGTCCTGGTAGCCCATACGTTCTGATCTGCTCCTTTATGACTCTAAACAGAAAACAGTCCTAACTTCTCCACATAAACTAATAAGCTTTCTCTCTGCTTTCTACATCTCATTGCCAGACAGTGTTCCCTAAACTGTACACAAACTGGACACAATCGTTTAGCTTATACAATTCGACACTAATGTGTATGAAAAAGACATTTCACAGAAACACATCTGTGCATGTTGTAAATGAACATTTTAGTTAAATATATTTGATTGAAAATGTATCATTTAAATTACACTTACCATTCCCCATTCCCCATAGTTTAAATCTGAGTAAGGGAATGAAAAGGTCCTGATGGCTGTCACAAGGCATATCTGCTAAGTTTCAGCAATTTGGTACACCCAGGATATCATTAAGATCCAGGCTCACAGCAATACCAGGCCGGTTAGCTGACAAATTTGTTAATTTGAAAACACAAGATATAGATGGTAGAAACATGAACATATCAAAACTCTGGACCAAAATTATTTAAGTAGGGATCAGTGATGGTTCAAAGTAGTTTATTTTTGGTTTTTCTGGTAATAAATCATTGGAATTGATAGTGTGCTAGAGTTCTCTAGCAAGCTTAATCTGTAGCTTAATCTATTGATTATTCTCTTGAGTATTTTACATTACAACATAATGATCATAGTCATCTTGTGAAATTGATTTAAATAAAGTATATACAAATAAGCAATAAAGTGTATACAAATAATTCCCTCCTCATTATAAAACCTGGAACTATCTTACTATGGTTTGAAAATTTGGTTTTCAAAAATTAGTATTATATATCTTACTAGAATAGAAGTTAACACTTCGGTGCTAATTCTTCAATACTACAATTTAAATCATTTTAGCTTGATTTGGCAGTGTTACACACAGTATTTTTGAACTCAAGTTTATTATATTATATATAATAAATTCATACATAAGTAATTATACATATATACTTATGCCTTCTAGATATTGTACTCTATGAATTTTGACAAACACTTATTGTCATGTAATTGCTATGAAAATAAAAGTACAGAACAATTCCAGCACTTCAAAAGCTTACTTGTGGCTCTTTGTAATAAATCCAACTTGAACTCTGACCTGGTAATATCTGGCTGTTTGTCTGTCCTAGTGGTTTTATTTTTTCAGTGGATCATAGTAGTAAAGTGAAAATACGTAGCATTTTGTCTTAACTGAATGCAATACATCTGAGATTAAGACAAGTATTGCATCGGCTTGTTCTCTCCTTTCTGAGTAATACTCTAATGTATGAATGCAGAGCCTTTGGTTTATCCACTGATCATTCTCAAGCATTTGACTTGTTACAAGCCTTTAGCATTTGTGAGTAAAACCACTCTAAATATCCTAACACAATTGCTTGTGGACGCACACATTCGTGCCTATTTGGTTAATACTTACGTGAGATTGCCAAACAAAATGGTAGACCTGTATTTCTTGTTTAAAGAGACAAGTTCCTTTCCAAAGTGGTTATACTTTGTTGAACTCTGACCAGCAATGACACCAGTTGAAGTTTTTTCTCATTCTCAAAAGCAGTTGGTATTTTCAGGAGTTGATTTTTTTTTTTATTTTTGTGGTTATTGGTTTTTTAAAAATTTGATGATGCTAAGAAGCATATAAAGGTAAACCAATACGGTTTTAATATATATTTTGTAATGATGAATGGTGCTGAGCATCTATTTCTGTGCTTATATGCCACCCACATATCTTCTTTGGAGAAGAATTTATTCAAAAATTTACCTGTTTTTTAAATCAGATCATTTTTATTCTTATCACTGTGCTGTGAGCATTTTTGTGTTTGTGAATTTTAATCTATGTAAATTATAATACAGTCATGTGTTTTGCAAGCGTTTTCTCCTAGTCTCTGGATTCTTTTTCATATGCTTATCTATATCTTTCGAAGAGAAACCCTATTAAATTTTGAAATATATGACATTTTCTCCTTTGTTTTTATGTTTCATGCTTATTTTGTCTAAGAAATAATTGTTCATCTCAAAATCATCAATATTTGCCCTATATTTCTCTGAGAAATTTTATAGAGTTAGCTTTTATATTTGAGTTATGGTGTCTTTGTAGGATTAATATTAATACATATTAAAAATGTATTTGTTTAGCCTAATATTTAGAGTAGGGGCAGTTCACGTGTATCAAGAAGTTCCTCTAACATTTATTAATAGCCAGATTTCTCTTTTTAATTGTCTTAGATGCTTGGCTCAAAATCAGCTGACCTTATGCATTACCAGGTCTGTTTCTGGACTCTCTCTTCTGAATTATTTCCTGCACTCATAAATATCCTCTTTGATTTTTGACTTTTGAATATTTGACATCAATGTTTTGAATATTTAAGCATACACATCTTATAAATATTTTGTTTTAAATACATAGAAGTATTTCATATGCATAAGACTGCCATAAATGGCCAGCGTAGAAGGAAACACATATAATTGTCTTAGATGCAAAAGAGTGACCCTCACCGTCCAGTGCTGTAGAATAACAGAATACATTCCTGCTACCTACGTCTTGGCATGTGTCACCAACCTCCCCTATCCTTCTTCAACCCATCTTTCCTAGCCTTTATTTATTTATTTATTTATTTATTTATTTATTTATTTATTTATTTATGCCAGGGGTCGAACTCAGGGCCTTGAGCTTGCAAGGCAACCACTCTAACCACTGAGCTAAGTCCGCAGGCCTTTCCTAGCCTTTAGGAATCACTAATTTATTCTATCCTGTTCTACTTTTCAGATGAAATTTTTTAACTTTCATATATGAGAAAGAACATGTACATTTTTGTCTTCCTATGTCTGGCTTACTTCCCTTAACCTCATGGCCTCCAATTCCATTCATATTGCCACAAGTAACAGGATTTCATTTTCACGGCACTCTAATTCTCTGCTGTGTGTGTTTATGTGTTTATTAGGCATTCATTTGGTGATGCGTACCTAGGCTTACTCTGTATCTTGGTAATTTTGAATAGCACTATAATACAAATGAATATGCAGGTATCAATTTGATATGCTCATTTATTTTTATTTAGATATATCCAGAAGTGATATAGCTATGACTGATGTGAAATCTAGTTTTAGCTTTCTGAGGAACATCCCTATTGTTCTTGTTAATGACTTTCCTAATTTAAATCCCCTCATACAATGGGTAAGTGTTCTCCTTTCTGCACATCCTCAGCAGAATTTATTGTGGGTTTTTTTGTTTGTTTTTTTAACCCATTCTGTCTGGCTTGAAAAGACATTACATGTTTTGATCCGTGCTTTCCTGATGACACGCCATCGAGAGGCCACATTCTTGCTATTCTAAACACTTTATGTCATAAATGTCATTGTAATTCCTGCTTTACATGTGGCTCAAAACTTTGAATGTGTTGTGTTTTCATTTCCATTCATTTCTAAATATTTTTTTTTAATTTCCACTGGAACCATCTCTTTGACCGCTTGAGTCTATCTGAGGACTTCTCTTAGAACCAGAACACGTTCTCTCTTTTCTTGGTCCCACATACCTAATATTATTCCTCAGATTCAGTGGTGCAGTTTTCCCAGCATCACTGTCCCTCTTCTCAAAGGAAAACACATTCAGCCTGTAAGTACAACAAGTCTGGTGCAAGAGAGGTTTCCGGGCCTTCTTCAGAGCGCAGAGGCACCTAATGACACTGGGGACTCAGTACTGTTTCCTCCCCATTTCACATTTAAAGAGATATTATCTCTTATCTCCCAGCAATATGCAGATTTTCCTGGGCTCTCGGTGCAACGTGTCACAAGTTCCGGTGCTCTTTGCCCAGTGGAGCAAGACTCCAGCCATACTTCAGACAAGACTTTTTCCACTATCAATTTCTGCCACATCTTAGTATCCCCAGTGGCATTTTTCCTACGCTTCTCAATAACTGACGGAGGGGATGGAAAAGAGCCCTTGTGCCTGTCCCCTACCACACTCCCCAGAGTACTTCCACAGCAGTCCACATTCTGCTTTCACCAGGCTTCTAAAATGTAAAGGGATTACTACATACCTGCCTGTTTGACAGCAGGGACATCTTCCTTCCGTGTTCTGCAAGGGTGTGACAAAATTTTCCATTAAAGGCAGAAACTACTATTATTATCAGTTTTTAAGTTTAGATGGAACACATAAGAAATAGAGGCCCAATAGGGTAATCTCTCATCCCTTTTTATCCAATGCTGGGAATTATTTGTATTCAATATGTTAAGTAAGAATAAGAACAACCAAAAAGATAACTAGATTGTTTTATGTCTGTTTCACATAACAATCCAGGAATAGTTAATAAGGTTTTATTTTTTTACTCATAGAATAACCAAAATAATCAAACTTGTCTTGATACAAGAAATGTATTTTATACAGTAAACAGTATTATTTAAATATATATTTGAATTAATATTGATGTCAATTTTTTCACTTGTTCAAAGAATCTAATAAACATATTAACCAAAGTAACCCTTGTAAATACAGGAGAAAAATCTCCCAGAATCTTTTTATAGCATAATGCATAATATATTTTTATATATTATAAAATGCTTGGAAAAACGATGACAGCCCCTTGATAAAAATTCTTGCTGATGTTGTTACCATTAAACATGTTCTACAAACACGTTCTATGAAACAAATCCCTATCCTAATTTTGTATAATCCACATCGGCAAATGATTTTTGCATCTACAATGCTGTAAAACAGAAAGAAAAATAACTCAAAGAATATATGGCAGAGACAGAGCCGAGAATACAGAGCACATTACAAAAAGAGTACTGACCTTTATATGAAAATTAAAATGTGTAAATTCTGAGATTAATTACCAAAGTTATTGTTCAGTATTGAAAACATATATTAACATTAACACACTTGTGAGACTAGAAAACATACAGTTTGAAAGGACAGAAACTGGACTAAAATTATCTGAATGAATATCTCTTTTATACCTGATCTTGGAAAATTATTTGAACTCTCATTTGTTTGACTATTATCATCTATGAAAAGAGACTAATAACACTAGTTACCAAATTATTTACTTGTAAACAATAATAAGGTGTTGTAGACAAAGCACACAGCACATGTTTCTAATCAATGTGTTTCTAGTATGTTTTAATTAAATATTTAATAAATATAGGGAAAAAAATTAAGTTACAGAATAAGAAAGGCATGCAGTATATAAATACTAATTACAGAAGATATAAAAATAACTATATAGAAATAATATTGACTTCAGAAAATGCATTTATTACTTATTTACTTCTTTACCTTGTGAGTATCTGTATTTATTTGTATTTTATACATATTTTACTCATAGCAATATTGAGAATTCCATGTAGCCAGAAATTTTTGCTTCATTGTTTTATCTCCAAAGGTATATCAAACACACAGGAGATGTTCAATATATATTTATAAAATCATCAAAGAGAGACTTTTCAGTTGAAAAGTCCTCTATAATTAGTCTTCTATAGGTACAACACGGGTGGATGAAGCACAGATACATACTTAAAAAGCACCTGGAACAAATTTGAAATTGTGTCTTCATTTCCAATCCGAAATCTTTCACAGGATCATACTACCACTTTGGAGTTTAGCCTGGGATGGACTTTTCAAACACTTGTAAATTTTTAAATGTGTAAATTTCTTAATTCACTACTTCAATTACAGAGAATTCCTTCCATACAGGCAGTCCGAGGGCAGCTCCACAGAGGCACAATCATCTGAAATTCAGATTTTTTGAAATTAAAATTTTGCAAGATCTTTATTGATGTCTTAGTCACTTTCTCGTAACTGGGACAAAATGCACAACACGCACCACTTAACGGAGGAGAGGTTTATTTTGGCTTGTGGTTACAAACTATGGTTTCCTGACTCTTAGGCAGAAAGGGCATGTCAGAGGGGTAGAGTGGAGGAAAGCTACTAACATCAGCATGATTAACAAGTGTCTCTGGGGGAGGAGAAATGCCCTTTCAGATTGCGCCTCCAGTTACCCACCTCTTCTGACCAGTATTAATTCACTGATGTCCCCATGACCCAGTCCCTTCCAAAACCGCTACCTCTCATTGTATGAGAATTTGGGAGGACATTCTTAATTTAAATCCTAATAGTCTTACTACATGACTTAGAAGGAAATGAAGCCATTTGTCATTGGGAACTTGGAATTCTATGATTATTGATTTTAATCTGATCCAGATAGTTAGATGTAGTTTTTAAGAATTAAGTAGAGCATAAATACTTAATTACTTACGATGAAGTAATGTGCCTCCCTGAGTAGCCATCGGTGAAGACCCAGATTAGGACATAAGCAATGAGAGAAGAGTATGTGATAATTGGCTTTGATGTGCTCCAAAATGAGAGGCAGTCACCTTAATTGAAAATATGTTTTAGGGAAAAGCCCAGTGACTTGAAGAGAGGCTACAGTCAATCACTGAGAGCTGTAACTGAACAGGTCTCACAGGGGACCCGGTATGTTATCTTACTTGCTTTGAATGACCCTGAAGGCACCTGTGACATTTTCGTCTTTAATATTAGAGGTTTTTATTAGTATGTAGGAATCATCCTTCCACTGAAATCCAAGAGAATGTTTTCTATATATTATTACAGTTAGTTTCTGAACTAGGTTTCTTTATCTTGTGAGCGTCCATGAACTAGTTAGAACCTAATCTGACTGTCTTTCATGAATTCATTTCACAAATATTTAATTAATGATATCATGGGTCAGGCCTTGTTACAGGTTTGTTACAGCAATTCACCAATGAACAAAATAAAGAGTATACTGCTCTCATGGATGCTCTGCTGAAATTACACAGACAAAAATACAGTAAGTGAAATAGCATTGCACCATAAAGTCCTCACCACAATCCTAAGGAAAAAAGCAGACAATGGAGAGTTATTTTTGTATGATTCACATGAGATTTCTTTTCTGTGAGAACTTTTATAGCTAATCAAAGCCCTAAGGATTTTCTATTTTATTTCATTTATTGAGGAGTTGAGAAGTCCTGCACAGGATAATCTTTTAGAAGAGAGCATAATAGGAGTTGAATCAGTTTGACCAAGTTTAATTGACAGGGCTGCCAGCATAACACCTTCATTTAAGTACCTTTATTACAAATTTTCATTGTGCCATCTTCCTAGAATTCATAAAGTTATGATAAAATTATATGATTACACAATAATATAAAATATTAGGAATTCTCTTAGAAAAAAGTTTCAAACTATGCAATTTTGTAATTTCATATTATGGACAAACAAAGGAGATTTGTCTGAAACTAGGTTTTCTAGTCTTAAAACAAAATAGCACAAAAAACTTGCTGGACCTGATGGCACATGCCAGTCATCACAGCTCTCAGGAAGCCTGAGGCACCAAGATCCTAAGTCAAAGCCCAGTCTGCAATTTAGCAACTTAGAAAGGCCCGGATAAAAATAAAAAAATTAAAAAGAACTAGATGTATCTCAGCACTAAAGCCCCAGGGTCCTTCCTCTTTCTCCTACTTTTTTCTCTCTGTTCCATTCAACCTTACATCCTTTGTCCCCATTCCCTCTGTCTTCTTTCTTATTTTTCTTCTCTCAGCACTCACATGAACATTTTCTCACAGTATTCTCCCGTAAGGGTCAAAGATCTCTTGTGGAAGTAAGATGAATACGAGTAACTGAATAATTATAGGACTCAGCAGAATTTTAGAAGTATGTCTGGCCTGTATTCTCAATGCTAGATTGAAGGGTATTGTGTAAGTGTTTAAAGGGCAGATGCCAACCCGATGACAAAAGGGAAAATTGACAGCTGTTGAATACGAAATGTGTGATGAAGGCACACAAACACATTTATCAAAAATACAAATTTAAAAAATGAGAGGAAGAAGCAAATGAAGGATGAAAGAAAGTAAAGGAGAAAGGAGAAAGGGGGAGACAAAGAGACAGAGTGAGAGAGAGAGAGAAAGGGAGAGAGAAAGAAAATACACAGAACAGCTGGGAAGATGAGAGTGTTTAAAAGTTATAAGGGTTGAAATATTTTGGTTTGTTCACTAACATACACTATTCACAATGTTAACAATAATAAAATAAAAACTGATTTTTACTAGCAAGATGCAAAATTTATTTGAAAAATATGAATATAAGACTGAGTAAATGTATAAGAAATCCAAATAATAAAAACTATAATCCTAGATGAAAAAACAATGTAATTATCAACAAGAATAGTTTAAACTAGTCTTAAAATTGTCCACCATATGTACTACAAACATGGACTAATGAATTGTTTTGAAAGATTAAAAGTGCTCATCATAATAAAACTGAAGTTTATTTTACAGAAAATATTTAAAGCACTCTGCCGGACTTATTGTGGTGAACTTGAGCAGGAACACCCAGATGGACTGAGTTGGTGGCTCTGGGTGTAGAAGATCCACCTGAGGATTGCTGCCGACACAACATAAAGGAGAACGGGAGCAGAACATAGAGCTTGCTGTTTCCCAGAAGAGGCTTTGTTGCAGCTGGTTTTTCCAAAGGAGACTTGGCTCTTCTCACCACAGAAGGAGCTCAGGGCCTTGTTGTTATTGAGGATGGCTGCTTGCTTCAGGGGAGCTCTGGTCTTCATTTCTGCTGCGAGCATCATATCCTGGTTCCAGTAAAGATTTCTTCAGCCTTTTAGTGCAGACGCAGTCATACATGAGACAGTGCTGTGGCCTCCTAGCCCTTGATTGGATCTTTCTGATCTCCAGTACATACGCTGATGTTCTACTCTTTTCTTGCATTTGGCTTGTGTGTGAGTGAATGTTGTGATTTGTAATTGTCCTGTTTTATTTTATTTTATTTTATTTTATTTTATTTTATTTTATTTTATTTTTTGGTGCTGGGGCTCAAACTCAGGGCCTAGTGCTTGCAAAGCAAGCACTCTGACCATTGAACTAAGTCCCCAGCCCCAAGTGTCCTGTTTTAAATCTGCTCTCTTGCAAACCATTGACTCTAGAAATTAATGTAAGTACTCATTTTCAGTGCTGGAGTTTTGGTCCAAAATCTACAGATACTGAGTGATTTCCTCTCCTTACCATCAATATGTCCATATGGCAGAAACAATAAATGCTAATGATTGAACAACATGCGCTAAATTTGTTTTTCTAGCTTCTATGATTTGGAAACACCCAAATATCTTGACTTAAATCTCAACAGTTAAAATCTTTCTTAATTTGGTAATTCCTAATTTTGAAATTTTGCTGAAGTTGTAAAATATAACTTTGGTTTCACAAATTCTTTGTGCCTATTTATATTCTACCTCAAAATAAGTAGAAAGAAATTTCAAAAATCTATGAAAACTCACTCAGCTCTTATTAAAAGTAATGAGCCTTTAACAACCTTATGCTATTTTAAACTCATTCAAAATTCAAAAATTGTTAAAAATTGATGACGACTCTCAGATAATAAAGTATTTTACCCTTGAATTTTACCTATATTGAGCTATACCACCAATAATTTATAAACTGACATGTATAATTGCAATTATATTTATATTATAAGCTCATATGCTTTTAAATAATTGATTTGAACTTCACAATTAATCTTCCCAATGTATAACCCAACAGCACTGACATTTAATAGCATTTTATATAAAGGGGCACAAAATATATTATAGTTGCCCAAGAAAATATACTAGTTTAATACTAGAAAATAAATGCTCACAGAGAATAACATTATAGAAAATGTTATATTGGTCAATAAACAGTTAAAAGTAACTCAAGAATATGCCATCTGCATCGCACTGAGGAATTAAATTTCATCCAAAAAATGTGAATATCTTAATTTATGTACTACCTCCGCTTCAGCACACAAGCAGGATGAAGATTTTTTGATAACTCTCAGAGGGAAAAATACACAGAATAAAAATAAGCAAATAAGGTCATAGAGTGTGGATAAGTAGAGCCAGAAAATGCCAGCCCTGGGAACTGTCCCTTGAGCAAATCAATCCAGACCGACCATTAGTTACAAAAGTACACCTAAGAATGTGATAGATGTAAGAAAATAAAGTAATTATAGTACCATTTTAATCAAAAAACAGCAAGAACGGTGAACAACAGAAACAATGAGCAGATGGAGGAACAAAGAACACAAAAAGCAAATTGATAAATTTCATCCCAAATATAATTGTAACTATATTATTAACAAAAAGATTAAAATTATATAAATACCTATCTTTCTATATGAAATACAGTATTGATATATTATTTTAATGTGCATAAAAATACTCAGTGTGAGAGTAAGAAATTTGTATGTTTGAGCACCTACATACATGCACAGTGTGTACTATTAAATATTTTAAGTAAACATGCAGAGTGATCTGTGCAGAATGTCTCTGATAGCAGACTGTGAACATGTAAATAGAAAACCCTCCCAAAGACTCCCGTACGGTGGGCTTGAGCTCCAGCCGAGCAGTGCTCAAATGCGAGGCCTGGAGAGTGGCTGCATCATGAAGGCACTGAAGCTCGTCAAGGGCCAATGCATGGATGAGTCCCTGGCTGCCTGGGCTGTTAGGACGTGGGACTCAGGTGGAGAAGGCGCCTACTGGGAGCATGCCTCTGAAGGATGCAACTCATGGGTGTCCAACCTTTTCGCTTGTCTGGAACGTACTGAATGAAGAGGAATTGTCTTGGGCTGCATATGAAATAGATACTACAATTAATGTGTGTAAGCGATAAATGCTCATTTTTTAAAATATTTGAATTTGTTAAATTGTTTTACAAAACAGCAGAGTTTGCCCAAGATTAATAATTAAATAAAGACACTTAGATGTTTGCTTAATAACAATACTGCCTTGTCATTACAGGCACACCCACATGAAAGTAGGTTGAAATATTCCTACTGTAGTACCTGCGGTGTCTTACCAGCCAAGTCACGGAAGCACACTAACTGTGGGGCAAGGCAGAGAGTGGGGTTCCACATCCTGTCCTACACGGTATTCTGCTACTACCTAGTAGCCCACAGTCAGTGCCTTGCAGTCAAGCCATGAAAAATACTGTGAAAAAAATCAGAGCTGGGTGTTAGAACTTTACAATCTTGTGGGGCTACATTGCCAGCTCTCCAGGGCTGAGTGCATCCCTTTGGCCACGGGCTGGACATGCCTGGTGTAACTAGTCCCCACCCCCTTCCTCTTTCACTGACTCTCTCCCGCCCTCTCGGCTTCCTGGCTACCATGAGGCGAGCAGCTTTCCTTGGCCGCACGGTCCTGCCATGGAGTCAGCCGACCGCGGACGGACACCCCTGCAATGAAGAGTCAAAATGAGCCTGTTCTCTTTCTAGGTGTGTCTGCCAGCTATTGTATCCCAGAAAAAGGAAGGCGACTGATACACAAACCAAATATACAGAGTGGGCTAGTTAGCTTAATTCAAATATAAAGTAATATGAAGACGCCAATAAAAAAACTATGAAAACTCTTTTTTAATAAAAAAAATAACAAATTTTGTTTCATTTGCATTTTAGTGCTTTAGTGATTTCTTCCTTCTTGGAGTTGGGTTTCTCCAAGTGCAGGCCTGCTAGTTGAAAATTTTCTTTGCATATGTTAAAATCACAAGTAATTAGGCTTCAGTTTTAAAGCCGAATTCTCCTTGATTTAGAATTCTCCGTGGAAAAATTTTGAAAACTTGTAAAGATTTTCCACATTGTCGTCTTATTTTTATTATTTTGGTAGGATACTTACCTTAAATTTTACCACTTTCACTTTGTAGGTTATGTGTAATTTTTCTTTTGACTATCTTCAAGATTTTATTATTAAGTAGTTGAAATATATATGTACATATGTATATGTGTGCCTGTGAGCCAAGCTTTCTCTTTCTTGTTTTAGACTTGGGTATTTATCATGCTTGGTATTTGCCGAGATATTGGATCCATGGTTTTCCATTGGCCACTAATTTTGATTAATTTTCTACTATTATTTATTCAAATACATCTTTTCTTCCATTTTTCTTCTGTGCTTTCAATTTACAGTTATATGGCTTCATACTGGCCACCAACTATTGGAGTTCCCTAAGGTTTTTTTTTTTTTTTTTTTTTTTTTCACATAACAGAAAAAAGGGTAAAACCACTTAATTAATCTACATTAACTATAATTAACTGCATAAAGAACAGACTTGAGAGCTAGATTTTTAATCTGTCATTCCTTTTGTAAATAACAGATGCCTGTCATTATCGATGACTAATCGTTCTAGTTCTTTGAAATTCTTTTACAGACTGATGACCGTGCTCTGGCACTCAGTTCGTGCACAGAGAGCAAAGCATGTCATCCCTCACACCTCCTAGAGACAAACTCATGAGACACTTCATGGGACTGAATTATCAGAGGAAGAAATTGGCCAAGAGGTAAAGGAAGAGCAAAGAAACCAAATATACTAATGTCATAAGAGAAATTGGGTGTGGTCAAATGATTCTAAAATGGCAACAGCAAAACAAATATGTAGCTAGACACAAGCCTTCATGAGGCTGAGATATAAACTGCTTAGAAAAGTCAGAAGAAGATAAAGAGCAGAATAAAACTGCTTGAACTATGCTAAGAAGAAAAATTTTCTTATGGTTGAAATGCAGTCATTTAACCCAGCTATGACTCTTCTGGATATCTTCCCAAAAAGAGTTAAAGACATCATATTGCAGTCATATGCTGACACACGTGTTTATGGAGGCACAACTCATAATAGCTAAATTATAAAGGCAATTAATATGCCCCTCAACAGATGAGTGGATAGAGGAAATGTGTTATGCATACACAATAGAGCATTACTCAGCCATAAAGAAGTAAAAATTTCAGTCATTTCTAGGAAAATGGATAATCATGAGACCATATTCCTAAGTGAAATCAACCAGACAGAGAATTAAGTATTTCATCATTTCTCTTACATGAGTCTGATAGAGAGAGGGAGAGAGACAGAGACAGAGAGAGAGAGAGAGAGAAATTTGTCCCTAGGAGACAGGGAAGTAATAACAATACATGCTTTGCTTTCTGTGCATTTAAATTATATATATTTATATTTATATATGGTAGGAAAAAGGGAGGTGGACGCTGAAGAAATGCTGAGAAGGGTATGTGTCTAGAGAAGGGAGAATAGAATATTAAGGGAAGAGGGACTAAATTATAAAAATGTGGTAACTATTTGTACCAATTTCCCAAGATGAATGTAATTACTGAGCAAGGCAGACATACACTACTAATCAAAAACAAATGGAATATTTACTTCTACTTTACTTCTACTTTGGATTAGGAGTCAGACCCAATCTCTGGCTAGAATCCCATCTAAACACTAAGAGTAGTTGGTAACTACAAAGAGATTGTCCATAATTTTTTACTACCAATAAAGATCAACCTCATTGTTTCAGAAGACGGCAGGAACTGATTTTATTAGCATACATTTTTAGACTACTTGTCTAGATAAAGATAATGATCTAAAATTTGCAACTAGATCCCAAGGCTAGCTAAGGTATGTGTTTATGAACAAAGAATGACAAATCTCAGAGAAAATAACAAGAACAACGTGTTTACATTAAAGTATTGCTGAGATATTTCAAGCTTTTGACATCGCAAAAAGTAAAATATTGCAAGCTAATCCAAATTTAGAAAGGAATATACTAATTTACCCAACAAGACATAAAGACGACACTCTCTCTATGCAGAAACTCCTACAATGGGAAGAGAGCATCATTTAAATTTTTCCCCATCAATATTTGCAAGGACAAAAAAACACACACCTAATTCTCAATATTTCTTAAGCCTAAATTATAGTGTACTGAATAAATGTTTTACTTTTATATTTTCTTACAAAATAATGTGTAGGAGTAATGCTATTTTTGCTTTCACAAAAGTTTACAAATTCATAGAGCAAGGATAATATTTGATAATTTTTCAATTTATTATTAAAATCATCTGCAAATTTAAATATGCAAATGAAAACACATAAAAATATCTTCAATAATAATACTACAAGAATAAGTGCATCATCATTATATTTCTAAATATCAAAAATTAAAATACTAAAAGCACCACATTTGAACTCAAAAAAATTTTAAAGCGTAAATACATACCCAAACTTGTTTCTTAGATCCTTTTTGGTGTTATGTATATATATATATTGATTTTATTTTATTTTATTTTATTTTATTTTATTTTATTTTATTTTATTTTATTTTATTTTATTTTTGGTCCTGGGGATCGAACTCAGGGCCTTGTGCTATATATATTTTTAAAGTGTGTTTAATTTTTCTGTTAGTAAACAAGTCTTTGCATGGTACACTTTGTGCAAAATATGGAAAATAGCACCACATAGTTTTGGAAATAATTTTAAGTCAAAAGTTTTACTTTCTGAAAGAGTTTATTTTAGCATACTTAATGATGAAATACACGATTTAATTAAGTCCATAATTATATAAATATTTGTTATACTTAAGCCTCAATCTGCATTTTATTAATTAGATAAGTTGTATTATATGGGAGTATATATGATTTATACCTAAAAGTGAAGACATTTTTCAAACTTACATCTGTGTGCATCCTCTGAATACTAAAGTTTTGGGTAGAGACTCCCTTAGGGCATGTAAGATGCGTTTGGTGCCTGTATCATGATGTGAGGTCTCCTTGCCTTAGAACTGCCTCATTATTTGCTGGCAGAAACACATCTTTCTCATGTTTTCATTTTTAGTTCAGTAGATTAGTAAAAGGAAAAATATTTTCAGAGTTTGGTTCCGAATGACTTTTAGAGATTAATCATTCCTTTCTAGGAATCCATATCGGCAGTGGTGTTTTGCTAACTCCTGCTCCTATTCTATGTCAAAGATAAATAGAAAGAGTCTCTAAATGGCCACCGAGAAGGGGACAGTGTGAGGTTAGTGTGAGAAAATGACAATTTTCGTTCATTTGCTTCACCTCAGTTAACCGATGATGTAGAACTTTCTATTTATTTGTACATGTTTGCAGTATATAATGTTTATATTCCTTGTGTGAAGTTGGTACATCTGCATAATTCTCTTCTTTATCTCCTTTCCCTCCCCACTCTCCTCTCTCCCTCCACCTATGCTTAAATATTGCATGATTTTTCTTACATGAGAAACTCAAATTATGAATAAAGAATAAAATAAAAGAGACTGTAATAGAAATAGAGAAAGAGTATCTCTATTTAATGAAAAAATACATCTAAGGTTATTTTCAATCTTTAATATGATAATTTAATTATAGCATGTAAGGTTTATTTAAACACTTGTACGCAGAGACAATACAGTAATAACTTCAATGGTTGTCAAGATACACTATTTGTTATGAGGACTGATTTTTTTCAGATCTCCAGTATGAATAGGCATAAATTATCAAGAAAATAAAAGCATGTGATCCACATCGAGCAACAGCATTTGATACTGAAGGGGCGAGATTTGTATTAAAATGATTCACTTTACAATAAAGCATTTCAGTTAAATTCATTATAGCACACAGTCCGCATTTATCACCAGGGCGCCCCAGACTCTTTCCGGCTCCACACACTCACCCTTCTCATTTCATCCACACTCTGGCTTCCTGATTTCATGTTGTTACCAAGAAAAAAAATGAAGTAAGGAAAAAAGGAAACAAGAAAGGAGAGAAGGAAGGAAGGAAGGAAGAGAAAACAGAGCAAAAAAAAAAAAAAAAAATCAAACCAAAATCACAGCCACAAGCATGCAAAGCACACTATCATTACACACCTGGTTCCTTCTTCCATGTGCAGTACGCTTGCTACATCTGCCGTGGATTAGGGTTGCCTCGGGGTCGAGGGGGTTGCTACAGTGTGGGTTCAAAGCCTTCTGATTGTCCAAGGCTGCATTTTGAACGTCAACATTACATGTCTCCTACTTGCGCACAGGTCACTCCTTCACTTATAATAAAGATAAAGATTGACTTAGATTTTTGATATAAATCAAAATAACATTTTCAAGGATGTGAGTACTCCAAGGGTCACAAAACTCTTGAGTTCTGTGTAAATCTGAGATGTTCCACATAAATTCCTGATTATCTAAATCTGATCTTATTCTACTCATTGTCTTATTATATCTAAAAACACTGTCACTGTGATGGAAAAATCTCTGCTTCCGTTACTGCTCACACCCACACTCCTGGCTTTCTCCTTGCATGAGTACTTCTGCCAAAGGTCTTCCTACTTTCTGTCCTGTATTCTGATAGGAGAAGGAAAAGTCTCTACATGGAGGTAATATTCTACTTCTTGGCCTTTCTGGTGGCTCCAGAAGTGTTGGCTATATGAAAACTCATAGATCTGTACATTATCCTTGGACATTTGCTAACCATAAAGTGGTAGAGGGCTGTCACTATAGCCTTCACCTTTGTGCAGCATTGAAACCTGAGTATGTGCCTTAGTTCTTCCCTTTGAGCTATAGTCCAATTGTGAAAGAGGGTTAGAGGTTTTGAAATGAATAGTAAATTACAGAACTTTAAGTATATATATACATATATAATAAAAAACTATATAAAAGACATGCACTCAAAAGTGAATTATTATTTTTTTGTAAATAAAATACCCTGTAAATTAGAGGTTTTATTGTGTTATAGTAAGTGGCAACACTTGCAAAAGTACTTTTCTTTCATACCACGTAGCTCTAGATGTGGAATGAAATTGCTGAATTGAATACAGCAAGACCCCTCTTGACGTGGGGGATACATTCTAAGAAGTGCCGATGCTACAGGAAACAGCACTGAATGAGGTCAGTTTAACACTTAAATAGTGGGAATAGATAAAGCAGAACAGAGAATAAGAAAATTTATCAATTTTCTTTGTTCTGTTACATTACTTATATACATTTTTATTGCTAATAATGGTTTTAATTCATAAAACATTCAAAAATATTGAAAACGTTCAGAAAAAATTTTTTGAAAAGGAAGGTCCTTCTTCATTGGAAATTTTTTGTTTTTTTGTACCGAGGCCATCTAACGTCGTTTGCCTTTTCCAATTTCATTCAGTGAGCAACTGTTGATAATAAGACCTCACATCAATGAGTCTTGTCTTCGAATTTCTTTCGAAGTCTGCATCATCGATCCATAATTGCTATTACAGTCTCTAAACTTTTTTTTAGAAAATCCATTGAAAGTTCCTTTTGCTCCTCATCTTCAAAAACTCTTATTTCGTCATCTTCATGCGCTTGTCCTACCAATTCTTTTAAGATGGTCGTGGGAAAGACTTTCAGCAGTAACTTGGGGGTAATTCTTCAATATCCTGTGAGTTTAGATTGTCCGACCCTGTTTCATTAGCTGGCTTGACCGTTTCGTCGACAACAGCAATCCGTTCTCTTGAGTCAGCATCTTTGCTTGGCTCTGGTGTAGTACGCACTTGTTGGTCTGGTCTTATTTGTATTGCAACGACAATGAATGCACCATGAGACTGTGGATACCTCACATGAAGAAGTCGAGGTGCCTCATGACCAAGTCGAGATGTTGCACATCACACAACAGTGAAATCCTAAATTTTAATTTTACGGTGCTTTTATGTAAACACAAGATACCAAAAAAGCGTTAAGCCGAATGGCGTTAAGCAAGGTCTTACTGTATTCTCTAGAGAAAAATGAATTTATATTTTACCCATGGACTCCGAAACCTTCAGTGGTTTCTCCCTGTTGGCAGAGACAGTCAAATTATGTAACTGCAGATTCAAGAGTGTTAAAACCCTGTAACCCTGTGCTTCTTTTATTCCCCACGGGAATCTTTAATTCTAAGCGAATGGTATATTCATTTATCCTTCTGAACGCATCCCGTTTCATCTTTGGGATGTGATTTTCCCTTCTCCCTGGGCTCACCAAGTGTCAATTGCTTAGAAAATAACATGTACTTTGTATTTAGTTTTTATTGAAAACAATTTCCAAAGGGAAAATGCACATATTTTCAGGGTAGGAATTGCCTTGTGCTTTTGAGTATTCATGCCAACGGTTTTGGTGTTCAGCTACTAGTGGTACTTGGAGTTGTGACTCTTGATTGTTACAGTAATTATGGCAGCCTAAGTTCGAGGACTTTTTCTCAGGAACTAGGACACTAATCTCATTGTGTTCTATTATTCCACTCCTATATCTTACAATTACGATAAATTATTGTATAGTTAATATTCATATTTATATACATTATATATTTATATATGTATGATATGTTCATCTATATAATTCCTGAAAGACTGTAAAATCTATGAAACCAGACATCATACCTGTTATATACATATGTTTAGGGAAATCCTTATCCAGAAAAGTTCTAAAACACTGAGGCTTCATAACATACAATGCAATAAATTATCCACGGTGCTGGTTTGCAAATTATCTACACCTAGTTTTATGATTTTACTAATTAGAATTGCCTGGAATTGTCAAACATAGTATGAACAAAACAGAGTAAGACAATTAAAGTGTAATTTTCAAACAAGTTGCAAAGACCTATTATAGTATTTCACTATATTTTTCTTCCTTAATGTTGTGAATATTTTCAGTCTGCATGCTTTACAACAGAGATATACAATGGAGAACATGCTATATTTTTTCTGTACTATTCAGTAAACATTTTCCTAAAGTGATTGTTCGCCAGGAAGGCACACATATTTAAACTTCAATGAGATAAATGATCCTTTAATTATATATATATATTTTTTTAATTTTTTTTTTGTGGTGCCAGGGACCGAACTCAGGCCCTTGTGCTTGCAAGGCAAGCACTCTAATCACTGAGCTAAATCCCCAGCCCCTAAATGATCCTTTAGAATAAGAGTTTTCTTTTCTTTTTTTAGATTATTTTAAAAGAATTATGATACATATCTCAGAATTCAGTGAAATGTGAAAATAATGACAGAGTATAATTTTGCATAGAGTTAGACATAAGAGGAAAATGAATTTCAGACATTGATTTGGGAGCTATGTATGCATATGTTGAATGTTTAATATTGTTCAAAATAAGTTCAGTTCCTTTAAGATATTAAAGACCATCCAGCAGCTAAATGATTCAAGCCACGTTGTTTCAGCACCTGAAAATCAACACACTGGAGAGTTTACTGTACTTCAATATGTGTGCTTGTCATTCTTCTGTGTTTTCTTTCATAATTATTACTACAATTAGGTGGGTTGTATATCATAAGAGAGTTTATATATGTGACAAATCTAAGTATCAAAGAGGGTGAATACTTAACCCTGCAATCTTGCCCAACAACAAAAAATTCTGTTGGAATATGAACCTAAGTCCTCTATTTTTAAATATAGTTTAGTTATATTTTATCTTACAAAACTGGAAGAATAGAGATGGGAAAACATAATTTAAAACATCAAAATGGGTAAAAGAACCCACTAGAATGGGCAAAAGAGCCAATTTAAATTCATTTTGTCCACTGGTATATGTTTAGACTCAAAACATTTAACTCGCAAAGCAGACCATGTGAAGACGTTATTTACACAAATTTGATATGAAAATACTATGTTTCGAGAAGGTAAGTTTAACACAGTTCATTTTCTTAAATCATAGGAAAAGGAGAATACACATACCAGCTTCTTTAATTTTAATACCACAAGTTTTCCTTAACATCTGAAGTTAAGGAATGCAAGTTAATTAAACATTAACTAATGACTAGTTCCAGAAATTTTACAGTATTTTTCACAGAACAAGGATGGGTATTGGGGAAAAAAATGGAGGAAGGTATCATATTAGGAATTAATTGCAAGTTAATTTTCTAGACTAAAAGCAGAGTAGAAAAACTATTAGTACATGAGATTGACATCTACTCTCACAAACTGTTGTTTAATTTTGTTGTGAATATGTAAGATAAAATATGATTTTTATATATATAGTAATATTATCACTCTACTAGGATAACATCCTCAACATCTCACAGTTACCTTTTCTCCCCATGTTGCAAAAATAGCTAAAATACATTCATTAGCAAAAAACCTGAATGCGAACAAAAATATTAATCGTATCACTCGTGCTGTATATTAGATGTTTTACAGTATTCATGCCAAGTTTTTGTTACTCTTAATTCTTCCACCAACATCGTGTGATTTCCTCTCATCCCTCCACCTCTGTCTTGGCTACTGTGTGGTAGCCAAGACAGAGGTGTATTCTCTATTTGTGTTTTTTAAAGATTGTACACGTGTTTTGATACATATAATTTTCCATGGCTGGCCTACTTCATTTAACATGTCTCCTAGATTTATTCATGTTGTGGCAAATTACAGCACCACTAACATTTTTAAATTTGAATAATATCTCACAGTTTATCTATACCACAATTTCTTTATTTGTCTAACAATGACTTTTTGTCATAAAATGTTATTTGCTGAGGATATTTGAGCCTTGAAGCGCTGAAAAGCATACATTTGATTTCAGAATGTATGACCCAAAGAAATGATTTTGATAGAATAAGAGCTTTTTAAAATAAACACTAATTGTGGTAAATTTTCTTTCTTGGTTATAATTCATTATGTCTGTTTCCAAAAGATAATTTTTCATTTCCTTTATCAGTGATTGTTGTTACGTTAATTTTATATGTAGGTAAAAATAGAAACTGTATCACATTTTGTTTTCTGGATCCGGTGAATTAAAAGACCAGTGAGCTCTTGGTTATATTTCCCTGGACACAAAGGCAGAACTAGTTCCATCACAAGTGAACTTCAGTGACACCTAAGCTTAGCAGCACGCTGATTCAAAAAGATGATTCATGGCTCTTTCAATTTATATATTAGAGAACAAAAGGCCACAAAGAGGCTTTTTAAGATTGAATTTGTATTCCATACAAGCTCTTGTGTGTGGTGGTGGTGGACGAGTGCTAAAAGTTAACTTTTAGAACAATTGTCAAATATCACATTGAAATCAAGCTCAGAATGTCATAGCAGAATTTTGAGTAGCTATTTTAAGTTGTTTTTATTGTTATCTTGTTCAGTAATTGAGATGAATGCAGACAGAAACTCCAGAGTTACATAAGGCCACTCTTCTGTGACATGCTAATATTTCCCTTTAAAATAAGAAAGAAAAAGTCATACTCAACTTAGCACTGACCCTAACTTAAAGCTATTTTAAGAATAAATAATTAAATAATGTGTAAAATAATAATGAGGATGATGCTAACAGAAATTTTCAAACGTTTCTGAAACATGCTAAGGATAGGCTCAAATGCTTTTTCATGGATCATAGCACAAAAAGGTGGAATTTCTAAGATCTTTGCATTATAATGAGATCTGAACTGTCCATCACAATCATGCTGATAAGAGAGTATTTCCAAGATGCCCCACATTTACTTATAGACCAGAGTTGAAGAAGGAAGAGATAAGAGTTATTTTAACTAACTGTTTTAGATTAAGATACCAAATCCATTAACAAACAAAATAATTGCTCCATATTCCTTTAATGTAAGTTAAAATCCTGAACTTCTAACTGAAAATTTAGCCACCAAAGTGACTCTTCATTCTTTTTATAAACAAACAAAATAAGAATCAATAAGTACTTCTTATAGACTGTCCTTTTAGCCCCAAGAGTTTGTGTACTTCAACTTTTCCTGTGGTTCTTAACTATACCCAATGATGGTTCAATGAGCATTTTTACATGGCAGATTTACGCATTATCAAATATTCTGATGTGTTTTTAGATGGGTCGAACAGTTTTCAACTGTTCTGTGGCCGTACAGCTAATGGCTTAGGGAATTTGTCCCAGGATGAGTCATTTATTTATTTATCATTTTAGTATCTGTAACAGTTCAATAAGTCCTGTTATTTCAGAGAACTAGTGGTCTCTAAAATTTTGATTTAATTACCAATAATTTTCAATCATGGTGTCCCATGTGTGCCCTCTGAGTTTGTCTGTACCTATTTGAAATCCCGTGTTTGAAAAACTCACATTTTTTTCCTCCTGTTTCTCAACTCTTTTTCCATGTTTTTGTGCTCAGAATCACTGAGTAACGTAACTGTCATGGAAAGTATAAAGCCGGTGGAATATTCTGTAAGGAAATGCACAAAATAACTTAGGAGAAACAGTACAGTTAATGTGAACGGTAGAGCCTGTAGATCTCCCCAAGAGTAATGTGCAGGTCACCGACATACATGCTGGTCAGCTGACATCCCGGACTCAGGGATTCCAGAGCACCTGAGTACTGTTCATGTGAGAAAGACCTAAAGATTTCCAATGTACTGAGAAAAAACAAGGGAACGATTAAGAAAGAGGACAAAGATGTACAAACAAAAATTCTGACCATCAAAGACATGCGTTAAGATAGCTGAAGATAGAGCAATAAAATGTCTAATAAAGGCTTTCTTTTGTGTTTCTAAAAAAATCTGTAGACATACAACAAGAACTTGTTAGATGAAAAGGAAGAGCCAAATAAAATGAGAACAAGACTATCTATTTTCCAAATTAAAAATCCATCTTTACCTTCAAGTGTAAAATTAAAATGAATCTTCTTGAATGTAGAAAAATTATGAAAGAGATTTAATTAGCTGGAAAAGCCTACATACATAGAATGCATATCTAACATAGTTAGGCTTTAGAAGGGAGATGGCAAAAGAAAGACAAAACAAAATTATTTGTTATGGCAGATAGGATATTTTGGTATTCAAACTGAAGTGTTTAGCATTATTCTTTCTATAAGAATAAAAAAGCAGCAAGAAATAGTAGGTGAAAATAGCCATAACTACATAGATATGTCACTAAAGATTCACAATGTCATGGAAAATATTAGCATAGTCTTCACAGTGGACTGCAGGGCAATAACATTTACGGAGGGCTCCAGGAGACAGAAGGCTGCGAGCACCAGTTGTCTGTCGTCCACCATGTTAAAAGTCTTAGCAGATGCACAAATCTCAACACAAGGACACCGTCCTATTAGACCACATATACCCATACCTTCACCATCGCGTCTGCTGCTAAGTTATCCGAACATATTTATGGGTCTAATATGAAGGTGTAGTGAACACGTATCGGTCAGAAGTGCACAGAAAGTTTAAGTCATAAGGACCTGGAAGCTATTAACAGATTTTCAGTAAGAGTAAGTCCTTTCTTAAACAGTTCTCTGAATATTTGAAGGCTTCTGTATTAAGCGGTTAAAGATGTCTAAACATAGAGTAACAAATTCTTACAGCCCAGGCAATGAGAGTCACAGTATGACAACTGCTTGGCCAGTGATCTTTATAAAATGCAAAACACTGTGAAAAAACTTATGAACTGAGAATTGCTAATGGGTGAAAAATAAGCATCACGTAGCCAATCAAATGAAATGCATTTTAATCCATAGAATTATGCTGAATATTAAGTACGATGACACAAGTACAATTTTTGAAACACACTAGACACAAAATGATGTAAAGGCCTGGAAAAATGTGAGTGATGCATTTCAAAAAGACTAAGTCCTGTGAAATAACTAAGCTACATACATTATTGTGAAATGTCTACATTTGCTAGCGGCAGACTACACAACAAACTGGGAGTGGAAGCCAAATTCCTCCTGGATCCAGTTGTATTTCAGAATCATCTAGCAGGTAATTGTTTTTCCTACAAAACAATAACCAGAAATGTTAATCTCCATCCCTGACGAACTATTCAATACAAAACTAATTGAAACAAAAAATATAAAAATAGTCAAAATGTTTAAAGCATTTAATTTTAAGGACTATATAGCAAGCCACACAAGAATAATATCCTTTGGAGGAGAAAATTTGATAAGACGTGCCCTACCACTAACATGATTACTGTAGACACTCTTTGGACAATGGCACATGTCCTGTTAAATTTAGGAGGCTGAAGAAAGAAGCCTGAGGGCCACATGGTGACAATAGGGGAAGGATCTGTACAGAGAACAAGTTTAGATATTCCGCATAAGGTTTCTCTCAAATGTTGGTTTATTACTTTGTGGATGTACAGAGAATCTGGCAAAAATCAGCTAATTTAGGGCTGACATTTGAATGGAAATTCTGGTTATCATAAAGAACTGAGAAATATAGGATTTCTGAACATGCCGGGGACAGACTATTAATCGTGTCAGGTATCAGCTAAAAAAAATTGACTAGAAAACTGTTAACCACCAGTTATGAACATAGAAATGCAATGTCTTCATAAAATAACTCCCAGGAAAAGTTGTAATTATTGAGTATTCTTCTGTTCAAAAGTCCACTCGTCTTGCAAAGGAAATAAATGCTCTCTATGTGAAAGTGGGATCTCATTTCTATGAAACACATCTACAGCCTGTTTCCCTTTGAAGTGTTTGTTCAAAACTGGGCTATTAACCATTGGGATTTAGGCAGTCGAAATGCCCAAAATGCCCAATTTTCAAAAAAATTGAAGTCAACATGTGGGAACCACTTAAGATGGTTTTTAATCAAAGATTTCTAAAGGTAAAACTACAACTTTAACCATGCAATTTAAAAGTAAAATAGAAATAACTACTTCATGGTGCTCAAAATGTTTTTGCTAGAAGAAAAAAAGAAACAAAAAAAGCCCCAAAAACTTCTTTCAAAATGTCCATGAAAATGAAATACACCACAGGCAAGGCTCTTGGGTAAGATATAATAGCTGAAGACAAAAATTGACAAATCAAAGATTAATCAGAATGTAGCACTTCAAGAAGTTTCAAGAATTTCAAGAATTGTAGATGGCTAACAGAACCAGAGGAAGCCACAGCTACATAATGTAGTGACATGACATGAGATTTTTCGGGTAAACAACAGAAACTAGAAGACAAGAGAATAATGCTTTAATCATCTTTAGAGACTAACAATTGATAATTTTGTAATCAACATATTTTGACAAAAAAGGTATAAATTTTAGATACATATTTTAGGTAAGTAAGAAATGAGAGAAAAGTCATTCAACAGGGCTAATAAAATGAAGAGAAAAGATGTTTGTAAAATTTTGGGTAAAGATAGTAAATGTTGACCTTCAACAAAAATATTATATCTTTAGGAATAATTAAATAGCAGGATATTAAAATGCATAAAGCAATAAGGTAGAAATAGTGAAGATAATGATGAGAATTAAAGTCCTAACACATGCATATTATTCAGGAAGCAGATAAAGAAAATCTTAAAAGAAAGACTATATTTTTATTAAAATTTATCCAAAATTACACAAACTTACAGGCCATTACACAAGCTTACTATATTTTTTAAAAGTACTTATAGGTAAATAAATTAACGAAAACATTTTTATCTAAAAGAATGGAGGTTGAAAAAAATGAGACTGTGATTAATAGAACAAAACAGAAATACAGTTGTGTGTGTGTGTGTGTGTGTGTGTGTAGTAAAGTTGTTCAAGATGAGGTGATGTGAAAGTATCTAAAATGGAATTTAAAGAGGAAGAAACTTGTGGACTGAAGGAACACATTTATCATGTGTGTCTGAAATAACAGAGGTTTTATGTAACAAGACATAACTAATTTAAAGGCCTCAGCAAGGCCAAGTCTTGTGTAGATTCCCTGAGTGTTAAGATGAATAAGACACTTCAATAAACTATCTCCAGCATAGGTGCTTTGACACATTGGTTAGAAAAATCTAGACTAAAATTTTATTCAGACCATCCAATTATTACAGAAGTGACTTCAGTGGTGGTAGCAGTATTTACTGAGAATGCATAGCATGAGAGATATGGCTTTTTTACCTTAACCATAATAGGGAGACATGAGAAATGATCTAAATAGTACCCCTCAAGGATTCAAGTAGAATTAGTCTTCTCACAGCAAGTGGAAGAGACAGAGTTGGAATTGAAAGCAAGGCCTTTCTAGAGTTAGCAGTGGCCAAACTAATGTCCTTTCAATAAATCTCAATTTAAACGACCACATGCAAGTTGAATGCTGGAGTTATCAAATCTAATCCATGTTGGGATTGCTACCAACTCCCACAGGTGGTATCCTGGAGAGTTTGAGCTCAGGCAGATGCCAATTTAAGCCGAAAACCCTGAATCATTCTGGGAAGATGGATTTTCATTTTTCTGCAGTAATTGTACATATCAAACTTTCAGGATTAAAATTACAATGGCATGCCTCACAGGATAACAAGAAATCAATAATGAAGAAATAAGCCCAGGTCATTGTCCTCATTCACAATGTCACATTCAAGTGCTGTCTTTTGATATGCAAATATTTCATGATGGTATCTGAATTTATAACTTGCCATCAAATCAGGAAAAGGCAGCTCAGAGCTTTACTGAACTAGCCCTCTATTTTTGTAACCTCCCGATCTATCACACCCTCCTCCTCGTTTGTCCTATGTGGCAAAGTAATTGCACACATAGACACACACACACACACACAAAAGGATATGAGTAAATATATGGAAATGAAATCTTTTCATTTGCGTCTATAGAATCTGACTTTTGTGAGCGTTGCTACTTGTAAGGTTTTTTTTAACATCAAATACCCTGATAGCTTTGCATACAATGAAGCTCTCTCTACCTGGCAGCTGCAAACAGGATTTGTCTTTCACCACTGATGTGAGTCAGGGACAACATTCAGTAAATCATAGCCCATAATTCACTGCATAAATCCGTGCTTTCTATGTGTGTCACTGGTGTCCTCCCTGTCAGGAGTGTCTTTTTGCCATCTCAAAGCTGTTTAGGCATTCTGTCATTCTGCATGCTCTGTGTGCATCTTTTAAGTGAGTTTTACTTTTACAAATAGCAATTAGAGGCTAAAAAAAAAAGAGAGAGATCTTCTTTTGAAAATAAAATTTTGACGTCTGACAATAGTTAGTTGTATATAATGATAAAGCTGATAGAAATTAAGTTTAGAGAAATTCTTAGAGTTTGTAATAACCCATTAGTCCCTGTCTTTGTCAGGTCCGTGTGATTGTGACCGCTCTTTGCAGTCTCAACTAACGAAATTGTTTCAGTTCCTTTCGCCGTATTTTTTTGTTTAGCTGCACATTTTCCTCCAAATATCAGCCAGCCAGATAAAATAAATTGATGGTAGGCTTATTTAAGAATTGTTGGTCTGAGTTCGATCCCCGGCACCACAAAAAAAAAAAAGAATTGTTGGTATATGTTTCAAATAGTTCATGGCATTTAAGATACAGACTGGAATTTGACTTTTATTTACTACTTTACTTTAGATCTTTCGACACTCAGATTCAAGTATAAATAGAATAAGAAAGTCTTCTGTTGTTTTTCATGGTGTTCTACAATATTTCCCAAGAGACTAAACAAAATCTAAAACTACGAACTATAAACCAACAACGATAGAGACTTTTTTGTGAGTGCTAGAAATAAACAATAAATAACAATGTATGTTTCATGTGCATACACGCTTAAGATTTTCTGGTTTTCTTCATGAATCGAATCTTTCTGTAATTCTTAGTGATCGTCTTTATCTCTGGGAGTATTTACTCTTCTGAAATCTACTTGCTTTTTGCGGGGGTGGGGGAGATGCCGGAGATGGAAATCAGAGCCTTGCACTTACTAGGCAAGCGCTCTACCACTGAGCTAAATCCCCAACTCCTCTGCTTTGTTAATACGGTTGCTCCCACTTCATTTCGAGTAAGGTTTGCACAGTATATTTCCCATTCATATATTTTTATTTTAAATATGGTACTTTGTTGCATATCATTTCCTTAAGAGAGTACATAATTTGAACTTTCTTTTTACTTAATATGATAGTCATTGTAAAAAAAAAAAAGTTGCAAATAGGGGTGGGTGAATGGAAGGGAGGGGAGGGGAAGGGGGGAAGCCAAGATACATCATGTACAGGTACAAAATAGCCATGTTGATTATGATCATTATGTATATAATGTATCAATACATGTTCTTGGTAAAAATAAAAAAATAAAAAAAAAAGAGAGATTGAGTCTCACTACATTGCTCATGCCTGACCCCAACTCCTGGGTTCTAGTTGTCCTCAGTCTCAGCGTCTTGGGTAGGTGGGCCTGCAGTGAAGCAAACACGTCAGACTTGCAATCGTCACCTTTGATTGCTATGTTTACATCATTTATGTTTTTAATCAGGTATAATTCACATACATAATGTTTTACCAAAATTATACAATTCATTGATTTTCAAGAAGTTTATTCACAAAGTCGGGCATACTCAACACTGCCTAAATCCAGAACGCCTTCAACAACCAGAAACAAACTCTGTAACTGTTAACAATCGCCCTTGTTTCCACCTCTCCAAGACCCAGAAAAACTCTGACTTATTTCCTTTTGAGATGGACTTGCTTGTTCTGGGACTTTAAATAAAAGACTCCATATGATCTGTGAACTTTTGCACCTGCCTTATTTTCTTTGCCAGTTTTCAAGGTTCATCAATGTTGTACGTAGCATGCATCTGTAATTACTCTATGTGTGTGTGTGTGTGTGTGTGTGTGTGTGTGTGTGTGTGTATGCATGTAGCAGTGGGAATTGAACCCAAGGCCCTGAGTAACATCTCCAAGCTTTTCAATTTTTTTTCAGACAAGATTTCACTAAGTCACTGAGTTGCCAAGCCTGGGCTCAAATTTTCCATTGTCCTTCCTCAGTCTCCCAGAGCTCTGAGATTAGAGGGGTGTGCCACCAAGTCCTGTGAAAAGACTATTTCTTAACCACTGAACTAATAAAACTTAATTTCTGAATCCTTCTCCTCTTTCCTAAAGTCCAGTTTTTATTTGGTTTTCATTTTGCTTCATACTAAAATATATTGTTTAGCATTTCTGTGCAGGAAGTCTGTACATATTACTTTCTCTTAGTTTTATTTCACTTGAAAATTTCTTTCATTTCTAAACGATATTTCTGCTAGGTTGAATTTTTGGTTGATATTCTCTTTCAGCACATTAAAGATATTTCAGTCATGGCGGCCTACACTTTGAGAAACTATAGGTCATTTGAATTATTATTTCCCTATATAAAAACAACATATTTTCTCCATTTATTTTCAAGTTTTCAAAAGAAGATACTCTTTTTAGCTATTCATCAAATAACTCTGGGCAGGATTTTCTTTGAATTTACTTTTATTTGGGTTTGATTAGCTTCTGAGATCTGCCAATTTTATCTTTCAACTAGTTCAGATTTGGGGGAAAATTATTTCTTCAACTAAGTTTTATACCTTAATTTTTCCCTTCATACCCTTCATACTTTTGATCTCCGTGAATTTAGCATTTTGACCTGTCTTACAGGTTTCTAATTATTTTTTCATTTAGTTTTCATCTCCCATTCTCCACTCTCTATTGCAAGTTGGAAAATTATTATTTTTCTATCTTAAATTTCTCTGATTCCTTCCTCTGTCAATACCATTCTGCAGTTGAAATCATCTGAAGGATAGCTTACAAAAGATATGACATTTTTAGTTCCACAATTTTGAAGTCATACATACATATATATATTTCTCAATTAAAAATATATATATATATTTTTTTTCTATGCATGTCTAAATGTCTAGAATGTCTAAATGCCTAGAATGACTTTCTATTTATTTCTAGGTTGTTTTAGTTATATTAACATAATGAATTTGTTTTTCAGATATCATGGGGCCAGCATCATTCGATTTGCTTTTGTTTTTACAAGGAGTGATATTTGCTATGTTATTAAGTCAAGTAATTGTCTATTACTTCCTTAATATTTTGAATGTCATGTTTAGAGACTCAGATCATATCCGTATCAATTGTTTTTCTGCTGAAACATTTAATAACAATCCAATTATTTAGAGTCCAGTAACTCATGGGCTCTGGGGTGGCCTGTTTTAGAAAAGTTTTGAAAAACCTTGCTATGCTGTTTAGTGTCTCTTTGATACATGTTCCATTTTTGGTTATGTAAAAATAAACCATGCCTTAAATACCAGTTGTATCATTAAATCTGCTGTGGTTCGCAAGTGACCCACATGCAGACTGATTTGCCATCTGGCCGCTTTGAGGACCAGCTTGGGTCTCTACACTTGGCTGTCCTGCTTTGGCCTCTTCACAATCCCTCTCCCCTCTGATTCCACCAACACTCTCTGGCTCATTGAGCCTTGCTCCTGGTTCCTTTGCCAAAAATAAGGATTCTTACCAATTTTAGCCACCTGATTATAACCACAACTATAAGATTCTGCCTTTAGGAGAAAACTTCCAAGAAAAGATAAAGGTTGAAAGGGAAACGTGTACATGGTTTCTCTCCAAGTTTTGACTCACTTTTATTCTTCTATGCATATATTCTTTCAACTATTTCTATGCAAATATTCTATTCAGTTGTTTGGTTTACGCTCCAGAATTTTAAAGTAGTTCTTTTGCATACATTACCTGGACTATTTATTTGCAATTTCTGGAGACCACAGACTCTACTTAGTTTATCACTTCATTCTACAGATGGAATGTTTTCTATAGGCTTCTGAAGTTATGAATTAGTTAAATGAGCTATAAAGATTTTTTCAATAATAGTGATATCTTTACAACTTTCAGGATAATAATATTATCTCAAAGTCCTATTTTTCACTATTATAGGTAATCTGTGGAATAAATGTGAAATAATATGGAATAAGATACTTATTATTCTGAAATATAGCATCATGCATTTGCTTTTCTTGCTTTTGTAACTTTTTACTCTTTATTGCATACATGGTATAATTATTTTGATCTCATCATTTATGTATTTCAAAGATAATTATAAATTGTGTTATGATATGCATTGAATTATGTTGTTCAATAATTTGATACAAATTCATTTAGACCTATACCAAATCATGCTGAATTATGACATAGTGTGATGATTTTGCAGTAAATATGAGATACAATTTTACTTAAAAATATTTTTGGGGGCTGGGAATTTAGCCCCCAAAAATATATATATATATATATATATTTTTTTTTTTGTTTTAGAGGTGAGGAAAATAGTTGCAAATTGAAATTTAAATAGTGTTAAACAATATTAATTAATACTATAATACCATTTTAATTAAACTTACTTTTACACTTAAGCGGAATTTTAATGATGTAGAAAATGGTTAGAGAAGTTACTAAAAATTGCATAATATGCCTGGGTTTGGATTTACATTTTATTATATACACACCATTGAAAAATGAGAGGAAAATGACTCTGGTGGCACCTGCCTCTAATCCAAGCCCTCTGGAAGGTTGAGGTAGGAAGATAATAAGTTCAAGCCTAGCCTAAGAAGTAGTGAGATCCTGTCACAATAATTAAAAAGCAAAAATAAAAAATTGACTGGAGATGTAGCTCAGTGGAAAGGCCCTGCGTTCAATCTTCTGTTTAAAAAAAAAAAAGAAAGGAAGGAAGAAAAATGAGGAAAAATAATGTGTCAAGTCTAAGTTAAACACATGTTTTTAATTACACTTATGCATAAGTTTTAAAATAAATTTTATTACCATTTCCTTGTATGTTTCATATGATTTAAGTATTAAAATTCTGAGAAATCATAACCAATCTGAAGGTTAAATATCATAGTTTGGTTGCATCCTCAAAATATAAACATATTAGTTTTACACTTCTATGTTTTGACAAAATCCTTATTGTTCAGATAAACTATTTTACTCATGTTAAAAACTTATTTTCATATAGTTTTAAAATAATGAACATGTCTATCTGACATGAGTAAACACTTTGTTACTTTTTGAAGGCTCCTACAAATTTAATGTGTCTGCAATGTCAATTATTTTAACGTGTTTATGATAAAATATAGTTTCCTTGTTTTAAAAAGATTGTGAATAAGTTGTACCAGTATACTAGAAACAGAATTATTATAGCATCTATAATATTGCATGAGGCTTTTACAGCGATACAGTGAGTGGTTAGGGAGATTGCTGTACTAAGGGACACATCCAAACCAAAGTCGTGGTTTTCCAGCATATGCTTCTCATGCCATTGTGGTCTATTATCCCATTGTCTTAATTGTCTATTGTCTCTTCTCTTATTGAAGCCAAAGAAACTTCATAAAGCATTTTACTTAATAGGATGGCATTTTAAAAATGTTATAAACACCCACCTTCACTTTCTCAATTATTAATAAGATCCATACAAATAGTTGCACACCATTCAGCTGTCAGTGTAATAGTTGTCTGCTTACATTGGAGAAATTTGTTATTTAATTGATATTTTAATGTAGCATCAGTAAAACCTCCTCTGAACTGGTAGTTTACAAAGTATGTGTATATTTTTGAGAGTCATGATAGGTAAAGCATCTGTTAGTTGTACGTAGATTGTGCTTAACCATTGTCTTGTTAAAAAGCATGTATTTTGAAAAGCAGACAATATGGTAGTTGTTAATAATGTCACGCAAAGTATAAAAGTAGTCAGCAACTTTATAATCATCAAAAGAAAAGATCAATTCTCTCTTTCGGTTGAAACTGCCTTTTCCCAGGTGGTCAATTGTACTTGTCATCTGCTATTTTGGAAAATGTACAAGATTTAATAGATGAGGTATATCAAACTAACTACATTAGGAATGCGCCAGCTGTCAGGATGGCTTCAACCCAACACTTTCTTTTGGGAAAAGCGTATTCCAAAATGCAGACAGTACACTATTAGTCTGATAGAATGATTATAAGTTCCACCATCTGTTGCACATTTCCCAATTAATTGTGGTGTGTTGTCTCTGAAATTGCAAATTTTCTTTGTTATATAAGAAACTAGATAGCATGGCACATTCATTGTAGTGTAGTGACACACCAGAACCATTCGTTAGTGTCTAGTACATATTTGCACAAGGACTGTTCTGAAAACAAATCATATATATACATATATATGTATATATGTGTGTGTATATATGTACATATATATATATAGAGAGAGAGAGAGATACAGATATAAAAAATAGTAATCTCATGGTAATGCAGTGTACATTTTACATGGTTATAATGTGTCTTAATTTTCTTTCCAAAAAATTTTCTTTTCAAGTATTACCCTTATATATATAATATTGAAGTAAAGTAGATAAACAAAAAATCACATATGCTGCCTCACTTTTATACATGTTTAGTCTATAACATAATGCTTATGCTTATTTAATAGTTTAATTATAACTGAACATCTTGTTGTATAGTGCAACGTGTTAAATTAAATATCGTGTTGTATTTAAAATTAGTTTATAAAGTAGGAACATTTCTATCCAGTTGTTGCATGGTATAAAAATTAATTACAGTTCTGTATTTCAATTACAATCTAATTATATTATAAGATAGAACTTCCTCTTTGTTTAAATAAAGGGGCAGATACTTCAAATTTCTTTGATGTGTCTTCTGAACAAAAGACTAATTTTAATGTCAAACTAGTTTCAAGGTTGTAGGAAAATGTTTTATCTAACCTGTAGGAAAAGTTTCAAATAATTAAATTCTGCATCATTTCTTATGACCCTCCTTATGATCAATATGCTAATCTAAGATGTTTCTGTTCAAATACTGTTGAAGCTATATTTCCAGTCTTTGTTAACCCTATGTAGTATTACTGGCACAATGATAACACATTAACCATTTTCTATTTTATGTTCAATATTATTAGGCAAAATTCTAAAAATCTCCAAAATACATATTATCTAAATCTAAATTGTCTGTTTATATTTATATTATGAATATGAATGTTCTTCTTATAAAATTACTGTTGTTAGTATCAAACATAAAGATCTTAAATAAATTTCTAATCTAAGGTAGATGGACACAAAATGTAATTAGATAAAAATGTGTGCCGCTTCTAGAAAGAGCACTTCCTTGTTGGAATTTTGTTGATGATGGTTATATTGTGCCATAACAAATTCTCCTGTACTTGCCACTACTAGCATCTTGTTCTGTGGTTCTGCATATGGGGAAATCTGTCATGAACCCCTGGAAAGGCGCCAAAATTTGTGGATAACTTTTACAACATACGTACTTAAAGAACAATTATTGGGTGAACATTTTTCTGATATAATTCAAATTCTGCATTTGTACACATGGATATCCATATTTTTTCTGAAATGATGAATGGAAGTAGAACGTAGCAATTATTTAAAAATGAGCTCTGACACTCCTTTTTTTTTTTTTTTTTGTACTAGGGATCAAACTTAGGGCCTCACACTTGCAAGGCAAGCACTCTAATCACTGAGATAAACCCCCAACCCTGCAATTTAAAACATGTATATCTGAAATATTTATTCATTGACCTCACGTAGTCCAGATTTTAGATGAATTGGAATTTTAGCATAATCTTATCAGAGGTAGACAATATACATTCTGCCTTGTGAGACATTTTTGTGCAAAAATATGATCCTCATTCTGGTAGTGGTTTGGACTTTCTGCTCTAAGGGCTAATCATCAATATAGATATAAGAAAATCACACACAAAAGCATATTATTAAGTAATAATAAGTTAATATAATTAAATAATTCAAGAACTAAAGAAGCATGCTACAAAGTTCTATCAAAGGCAACCACGTTAATAAGTCACTGTGTGATCTCTCCAACTCAGAAGAACTAGTAGAAGTAATGGCATTTGACTGACAAACTGATAGCTCGCACTATCGAGTATGCTACTCAGCACTTTGCTTAGTATGTTTAATTCACATGAAGCGCTCAAGAGATAGGAATCATGCAATTTGTACAAGTAAATTCAGGTTCAGTGATGTCAGCTATGTATCTACACAATGGCTAATCACCAGCACTGCCGATTATAAATTTTAACATTGTTGGGAACATTAAGGAGAAGAATTATGTAACAGTAATCTACAAATGTAGAATATCATTATTTTGAAGAGCCTGCTAATTATGTACATATTCTGTTTTGTGTAGTTGCAAAAGGTGAGAGTACTCATCGTATTTGAAAGGTCACATGTCATTTTTCCATTTTTATTAATATTAGCAGAAACAAAGATTTTATAATTCCTATGAGGAGCAGTAGTCAGGGTTACATCATGGTGTTAGTTCCTTGAATCTCACTCCTCGTACTGTTATGGGGTGAGTGGCAGGTGATACAGAAGCACTCATTGATATATATTGTAAGAAAGGAATCCTGATATTAAGAACCTGTATATAATACCAAAGTGCCACAGAGGGAGATACTTGGGACGTCTACTCTAGGAAGACACACTATCTTTACTTCAATGTATCCTTGCTACAAAACATTCTTGAAAAAAAATCACAGCAAAAAGACTATAAATGTGTTTGTACAGAAATGGATGAAAAAATATGCAAGAATTGTCTCTGGATGTTTATATTTATAATCACCTTCCATACATGATAATAAACAAGTAGATGTTAATTGGCATTATTTTCAACGTAATAATGGAGCAATCAAATAGAAAATGAAATAGTAATACATATGTTGTATACTAGAATGACTAAGTAGTATGTTATATAGCATGACGGGGACAATATTTTAATTATTTAGATGTTTTAAGTATTTCTATGATTAACCTAAAAGTATAAATTAACTTTAATTAAATACTATTAAATTTGTGATGTAGTTATTGAAAAATAGTGTTGTGAATGTCCTGACTGACGGTAGTCTTCGTAAGTCAAAAGCTAATGGAGTAAGATCAATGTTGATACCAACAGGAGTCTGCAAGGAAGTGAAGTACAAGGAGATGAGATTGTGTGGCATCTGGAGAAGATTTAATTTGTCTGTTGAGGGAATTCCAGTTTGGGGTCAGTAAACACACGTAAGCTAAGGCAACTGGAGGCCAACCAGTTTGGGATTTCATATCTGGAAAAGAGCTTTACATATATGACCACAAAAGTTTAAATAATCCAGTGACCCTGAATCTCTCAGGGGTAGACCTCCTTACTGGTAATGTTACAGGGAAGGAGGTGACAAGAATTAGTCTGAGACAAGTAGTTATATTTCAAAATGTCAAAAGATGGAAGAAGACAGTTGAATAAATAAGTTTTATTTACTTCTCTTAATTTTCTTAATAGCCAAATGGATAATTTGATCTACTTTATGTAAATAGCAGCACGTTGTTCTTTTTTACCCTACCGCAAATTCTTGATTTAAACTCTTCTTCTTCTTTGCATGCAGCACTAGTGGGAGAAAGCTGTCGTCGCCATAACCAGGATGATTATGCAGAGAGACCTGGGCTGTATCGCCTGGGCTTGTGCCTCAATCCGAATATTGAGGATCTAGGCAAAGTTTTACTGATTTTGGCCACACGAGCAAATCAGCTTGACTTTGAGAGTCAGTGGCACTATACTGCTTATTGTGAGTGAGGACAGATTTGGTGCAGCGATGAAGAGAGTGAGGAAGATCAAAAGAGAAATAACTCACTGGAAGAAAGATAGCCTCTTTAGTAAATGGTGCTGGAAAAATTGGCTTACCACATGCCGAAAACTAAAACTAGATACATGTCTCTCACCATGTACTAAACTAAGATCGAAGTGAATCAAAGACCTAAACATAAAAACAGAAACAATAAATCTCCTAGAGAATAAAATAGGAAGAACTCTCCAAGACATAGGGGTTGGAAAAAAATTTATGAATAAAACTCAGACTGCACGGGAAACAATTCAAAGAATTGATGCTTGGGACCACATCCTATTAAGAGGCTTTTGCACGGCAAAAGAAATTACTAATAGAGTAGAGCGAAAAATCACAGACTGGGAGAAAATTTTTGCCCAGCTGTCCCTCAGACAAAGGTCTAACATCTAGAATATATAAAGAACTGAAAAAGATCAAACCTCTCAAATTTAAAGACCCTATCCAAAAATGGGCATCTGAAATGAATAAACATTTCTCAGATGAAGAAATAAAAATGGCAAATAAATATATGAAAAAATGTTCAACATCATTGGTCATTAGAGAGATGCAGATCAAAACAACACTAAGATACCATCTCACTCCAGAAAGAATAGCTATTATCAAGAAATCAGCCAATAACAAGTGCTGACAGGGCTGTGGGGAAAAAGGAACCCTCCTCCACTGTTGGTGGGAATGTAGACTGGTGCAACCACTGTGGAAATCAGTGTGGAGATTCCTCAGAAAACTACAACTAGAGGTTCCATTTGACCCGGCTATTCCTCTGCTTGGTATCTTCCCAGAAGAATTAAAATCATCATATCACAGTGATATATGCACAACCATGTTCATAGCAGCACAATTTGTAATAGCTAAGTCTTGGAAACAACCTAAATGCCCAACAACTG